>JAULCD010569257.1:0-14056 GCA_032361085.1 Calliostoma canaliculatum | reverse complement strand
CCGCACGGGACTCAACCACGCAAAGTGATAGAATAGTCACTTTTTCAGATAGTGTGATCCTAAATATAACATGAAAGTTGTGTTTGTCACTATCTAAATGGCATAAAAGTCAAATTACAACAGGATAGATTTTCAACAGAACAATGTGGCCACCATTTTAAATCCATCTAAACCTGATTCAGCATTTATAGATTAAAACTGACAACCTTGTGATATTGAAAACCTATCAGATCTGTTTAAAAGAGCTTCTTTAAAGAGCATCAAATCACCAGAGAATAAGTTTTCAACTGCATATACAAAAGTTGGAAATGAACACGGAAATAGGCAAATGTTGAGCTAAACACTCCAAAAGGTAATTACTTCATATGACTGAAGGTAATGTCGTTCATAGCTCTACCTATATTTAATTTTGATATTACATAGTTCATATACACTACAGCATAGAAGAGTGTATAAAGGGATCATTCACTGATTCTGTGTTTGTAGAGAATGAGGATATAATACATACAAGAGTTACCTCCATTATTTCACCACATTCTTTACATGTGTTTATCTGTACGCTCAGTCCTCTTAACCCTTACACTGCTGAGTTTCCATTGGGTTTTTTAAAAACCGGTCACAGGGACCGCCTCTCTAAATGAATCCCGGTCCTACTCATTTTTTGCCATAGTAGGTTACAGCTTATTTTGCAAAATAAACCTTAAGTTTGCTGGAACACTGTTGATATCTAGGATAGCTAAAAAACATAGCTTGGTTCATTGCACTTCGTTTCACTCCCTTGCAGGGGACTGAAACATAGTGCAATGAACCAAGCTGTGTTTTTTAGCTAAATAACTTAGTAACATATTTATTATAGGTTTGTCAAAGTTTGAACAGCATGACAAAATAATTGAATCTACGACTCGACTTGATTATTGCCAATAGTATTTATACCGGACAAAGGGACTGACAAACTTAAAATTTACCGGTCCTAGTGATATTTTACCGGACATATACCGGAGAACAGAAACAGCACTGCTGTACGTGATTGAAGGGCATGACCATACCCCCTTCCCCTTTCCCATTTGTTGCTTCTTCTAACCTCAATTCCTCCTCTGATACCACTAAAATAATCTTGAACCACTCTCTTACCCCACCCACAACCCTGACACGCACACACTTTTGAAAACCTGGATTCTCTATTGTGCTGAATTGTGTTAGTATAGGACTTAACATTGTGAACACTATTAAAAAACTATTCTGCAACAACTTGTTTAAAATAATTTCTCTATTGAGAGAATTTTTCTGCTGATCAGGTTGATTTTAGTAGAACTTGACACTGACTACTTTGAGCTGTTGAAAACATATTCATTAAACAACAGCAACAGTGTCAAGTTTGACACAGGCCACTGCAACAGGCTAATGTTGCTTGAAACTCTTAGGGTTAAATCTATTTAAGCCAAAGTTAACTATGCGAGTTCAGCAGGTGACCTGAGGTAGTGAATAAAAGATGATATGGTTTACCTTGAGAATAATACCCAATATTGGTGTCAGACTTACATAAACTGTATGTCAATACAGTACAGCACGCAGCATACCTATATAAGCATTATTCATACTTAACCCTTACAGTTCTGAGTTAGTGTTAGCTTGATTGTGACCACTTTATGATGTTAAAACCTATCCTTTAGGAGCTCTTTCAAACAAATTATCACAGGATAACTTTTTAAGAGCTTATTTAGGTTAAAATTTAGACAATAAAATATCACAGGATAGCTTTTTAACAGCTTATTTAGGTTAAAATTTAGACAATAAAATAGACAAATTTGCTTAGTACTCTAAGGATTAAAGTAAACTAGTTTTTTTAGAAATACAGCATAAATAGAAGTAAGCTGTAGGAGTTCTTTTAACTATACTACCACACGCTAGGTTTTCAACAGCCTATTTAAGTTAGAATGTAATCAATGAAACAGACTAATATGCTTAGCACTGTAAGGGTTAAAATAAATTAGCTTTTAAAAATACTAAATCTTTGAGAGCAGTGCTGAACTGGGGCGAGTATAACTCGAAACTGTTACCACTTTGAGCTGTTGAAAACTTTTCCTGTAATAATTTGTGTAAAAGAGCTCTGATAGGAGCTTTTTACACAAATTATAACAGGAAAGGTTTTCAACAGCCTATTTAGGTTGGAGTTTGAAATTTGAAATTGACAAGTGTTGGGTTCAGCATTTTAAGGGTTAAAGTAAATTATCTCTTTAGAAATGCAACATAAAGGGGTGCGAGCTGAGTTTTTCTTGAAGTTAATCCCAAGGACAGTATAAAAGGCTGGTAAACTAGCACAGTTAAACCTCAACTTTCACTTCACATTCATCACCATGATAACTGATCGAGGTACGAGGCCAGAACGATGGCGCGACACACTGAGACGAGAGGGTCGCTAACTGGGGGTGACAGTCATTACGCTCTGATCCAACCTTCATCACTCCTTTATGCTACAAATCCTTCACATCCTTGTTCTCAAGATGGGAGGATAACATTAATTACTGTAGCTTAAGGTCTAAAAAGTTATCAGATTGAGTAATCTCAAAACGTTTACTAGATTATCAAATTGTGTATTTTGATATTATTATATAATATATATAATTTTTTCAAATAATTTTAAAACAAATTTTTCCAAGTTTTTGTTCATTACAAGACAAGCATATTTCAAATATCCCAGTATAACTAAATGCTGACACGACTTCTATTCCCAATTCAATCACTCACTTTAAACACAATCACTTGTATATTTTTTATCTCTCAGATGGTAAACATTTACTCTGATGGAAGAGTGTTACCTTAAACTGTAGAATTTAAACTTTCTACACCTTGGTTTGCAATCTAATGTGCAATGTCTTCCTACTTTTCTGTAATAATAATGTCAGCAAAAACTATACAAAATAATGTTTTCTGGTGAAGTTTATGAAAACGTTCTAAAATGTTATCAAATGTTCAAATTGAAACATTTCCATCTGTAAATACTGTAAAAGCATAATTGTTCGAGGGGGATTAATTTTTACGTCTTTCGCGGAAAACAATTGTTCGCGAAATTTAATTACGCGAAGTATTATGCTTATATATATACAACGAAAAAATACAACAACACATTAATACCAAATAATTCGTTGGCATTATTCATAAATAACAAATTATGACAATAAATATTATGTATTGTCTGTTAATTGTTGTTTTTATTTCATTTTTATTAACTATGTATAAAAAATAATTCCCAAACTGACGCAATTCTATGAACTTACTTACCCGCCATTAACTTTAAGTGCGTGAATAATAGTTTGTGCGATCAATGTCACTTTTGTTGATTGCGCGAAATTTCCCTCCCGTGAACTATTATGCTTTTACAGTAAGACATAGGTTAATCCTTTAAGTGCTGAGCACAACATTTGCTCATTTTAGTTTTCAAATTCCAATTGAAATAGGCTGTGAAAAACCTACTCTGTGGTAATTTGTTTAAAAAAACTCCTACAACAGTTTTCCAGGGCTAGTGAGAACCATGCATACCCCAGGATTGATTTTTAACAGTTTGTTCAAGTTAGACATATGACAGCAAAGTTCAGAAACAATGTTACTATTACTCAAAGGATTAACCCTAAAGTGCCAAAATAATTTTAGTGGGACTTAACTATAGACTATCTTGTGCTGTTTGAAAGCTATTCTGTGATAATTTGTTTAAAAAAGAGCTCCTATGTGAACTCTTTTAAACAAATCATTACAAGATGGATTTTCAACAGCCTATATGCATGGAGATTTGGACATTAAAATTGACAAATGTTTTGGCCCTCTAAGGGTTAAAGCAGAGCTTCAACAGTAAATTATTATCGGAGATCATAACACTGCTACTTTTCTTTAACAAAAGAGAATCATAAACACTGAGCAAGGTCAGGCTGTCACTTGTACTTCTTTATCACAGGCCAAGCCAGCTACTTTTAATAGAACAAATGTCTCTTTTATTATCAGAGCCACTGTTATCTACAGATCATCTACTAAATCATCACTAGTCTTTACTATCTGAAATAACAGCTTTCAATTGAAGCAAAACCACAGACAAACTGTCTTCTGAATGTCCTACCAACTGTATTTGTCCAAAGAACTAGAATCTAAGCATGGAATCAAAGATGGCTACCAAACTAATGCAACGGCTTGATGGGTATAGAGAAGGTTGAAGATGAAAAAAAAATGATCAAAGAATTAATTGTGATGGATATTTAGAAAAGTGGTAAGGCATAATTTTCGACTTTTCTTAATCTCAACGTCTTTGTATGAGTGTGGCATCAACTATGGATGCCTAAGCTAATGCAAAAGGCTGATTGGGTTGAGAAAGATTGCAATTTTTTAAAAACCCATCAAAGAATCAATTATTTGTGGGACATTTAGAAGTGGTAAGGCATAATTCAGGTTTTTTTGGATGTCAACTTCTTTGTATGTATATTTACAATGTTTCGGGACATGCTTTGTGCTTCAACAAGATATGAAGAAGCAAGCAAATGTCTCGAAACGTCGTGAACATATGTACAAAGAAGTTTTTTATGTCAACTTCTTTATATGTATGTTCATGACATTTCAGAGCATATATGCTTGCTCCTTCATCAGGTGAAGAAGCAAGCCTATGTCCAGAAACGTGAACATACCCACAAAGAAGAATTCTTTTATGTAATTCAGGATTTCATAGGCTATCTTCTTAGTATGTATGGAAATGAAGGTGAAAGCATATGTCCTGAAATGTAAACACATTACAAAGAATTGACATAAAAAAAATCCTTTCTATCTATATCAAAGAATCATCAGGATCTGAGTAAATCAGCAAAGCTCAGAATCTAAAGAAGAGTCTTGAAGAACTAGATTAATCCAAAAGCAAGTACATCCAGTAGTGTTAGAAAGTAAGGAATTCTGGCATCCTATTACTTTTTGCCATTGTTAAAGGTACACTGGGACCCCACAAAGTTAGTTTTAACATTACACCTTTGACAAGGACCTCCATTATTTTCATTGTCAACTATCAACGCATCTCTCAACACATCTCTCATCTTGTGTTAGATGAAAAACATAAAAAACAATTTGTTGAAAAGAAATACAAGAGACTTATTGAACCTGTCTTACCTTCAAAATTTAGTTTCAAGATCGTACTGATTGAGAATGAAAAATCTCTACCATCAGTTTAATGATAGGTAGACCATCCTGAATTTATCTTCTGATGTCGTTTGAATGTTTTATAAAGCTTGCTGTTGATAATTTGACACGAAAATCAACTGAAACATGTTTTATCACTTTTTTATTTAAAAATTGTGATAATATTTTTTGTAAACATTTGTGTTACACTTTGATTTATTCAAACCTAATGTTTCTGGTAGTTCATCAAAGCTAAAGGAAATTTTATAAAATGTTTTCAAATGTCCCGAAGCTGTAGATCTACTGATTAAATTTTTAAATATAAAATAAGCCATTGGTTCAGTATCCCGTACAATGTTGCTTTTATTTTAAAATTGTGATAACATATTTGAAATGAGTAGAACTCTTTCATTTGGAGTGATCATTTGAATATTAAACTTTAGCATGCTGGATTTCTCGCCTGCAGCGAACAGAGAACTTACAATTTCGGCGAGAAATCTCGCCTGCAGCATGCTAAAGGTTAAAGTAATGAACTGGGATTAGTATGATCTAAAACTGTGATCACCTTGTGCTGTTGAAAACCTATCCTGTAATAATTTGTTGAAAAGAGCTCCTACAGGACAAGTTTTTAACAGGTTATTTAGATTAGAATCTGAACACTGAAACCATCAAGTGTTGCTCTCAGCACTGTAAGGGTTAACCCTGAAAGTACTAATTTGAATCAAACTTAAAAATGCTAACTTTGTGTGGTGCAAAACCTATTCTGTGGTTATTTCTTTAGAAATTACCACAAAATAAGGTTTTAACAGCCTATTTAAGTTGGAGGTATGTGAAGTAGAGAAGTGAACTGTATTTGTCCAAAGACCTAGAACCTGAGCATTGAATCAAAGATGGTTACCCAAGCTAATGCAATAGGCTGATACATGTAAAGTTGAGAAGTGATGTCACTGTCACTCAAACGGTTAAAGGAGAGCTTTCAGACTTTTTTGGCCATTTATATAGTGACAAACAAAACATGAGTTATATTTGGGATCATTATCTGTATAAGTGGTGATTCTACCACTTTGTGCGGTTGAGTCCGGTGCAGGATTCAAACACACACCACATCTTCAAAGTTAGGGCAGTGGGAGGCGCAATCACGCTAGTTAGTTAAGGGTGTAGAACCAACTAGAACCTTTGTAGTTGGTGAATCAAATAAATGATTCCTGGGTGCTACAGGCTAATACCAGATATTAGATAAATAGGAAAAGAGGGGGGTACCGTTCAAACACCAAGAACGAAGGCTGGATGAAACTTCATGGTTTTAATCGTAACGTTTCTGTCTGAAGAAGGGGCTCTCATGAGCCCCGAAACATTACGATTAATTCCATGAAGTTTCATCTCGCCTTGTTCTTTGAACGATATCACCCCATCCCCCCTTTTTGTTATCCTCAAAATTAGTTCATTGAAAAGAACCCCCACTATTTTCATTGTCAACTAACTATCAACACATCTCACATCTTGTGTTAGGTGACAAACATAAACAACTATTTGTTGAAAAGAAATACAAGCAACTTTTTGAAGCTGTCATATGTTTTGTGTCAGACGAGAAACATAAACAACAATTTATTGAAAAGAAATACAAGGGACTTATTGAACCTGCCTTACCTTAAAAATTTTAAGATCATTCTGATTAAGAATAAAATCTTGCCATCAGTTTTATGAAAGGTGAATCATCCTAAATTGTATCTCCGTAAGGTTATATGAAACTTGCCTTTCGTTTTACCTAAAAATTCAGTATCAAAGAAAATGAAATAGATGTATGTGTTGTACTTTGTTTATATTTTCTCTGGTTTTCTAGCCATAGCCATATCTTTTAAAGTTAAAATTGACATGGTGAAACATCTTTTCTTTTTTTTTGGTTCGTTTTTTCATCAAGTTTTTGGCAAGGGAGTGCCCTATTAAGTTAATATTTCAGATTCAAGATAGCTGGTTTTCAATTGCAAAAGTTATAGTTTTGACCAGGAGAGCATTGCATTCATTTTAGCAGATTTTAAAATTATAAGCTATTAAAAACCTATCCTGGTAAAGCAGCCGCAATTTCAAAAAGCGAAAATGTATTCTAAGTACAAAGCAGCTGTGCTTAGCTGCGCGACCAGCCAGGCGCGTTTGGGTTGGGGTTAATTAACCTATCAGCTGTATGTGAACAACCATGAGAACGAGCGGGGGTCAAAAGTATCTCGCACGGTAAGGGTTCATAGCCTGAGGCTGGACAGAGACATTGACATTGACATTGACATTGACATTGACATTGACAAATCAATATACAAACTCAAGATATGAAATCAACAGGCGAGAACACTCTGGATAATTAAAGTTACCTGAAGCATGTCTTTCTGAAACTAATTTAGGGCTCCGAGGGTTAAAAAACACTTTTGCTTGAGTGTCAAATCATCAATTCTAATCTTTACCATCTCATCTAGAAGGTAGATTTTATCTTTAAATCTTTATATCTTTTTAATCTCTATTTGTTATAGCTCAGTGTTTGATCTCAAGGTAACACAATGAAGGTGGTATACTGGTATTAGGGTAGTATCAAATCACATACTCAGATGTGATATATATACTTCTATATTGGATATAAATGACACAGCACTTTGATGTTATCATGCTTTGAATTTCACCTCTTTTTGAAAACTCTGTCAGTTTTGTCATAAATCTTTCAAAATAACTTGACACATTGTCAAAACTTGATGTGACATGATTTTTTAACTTGACCTTTAACTGTTAAAGTGCTGAGTTAATTTCAACCAGTCTTAAAAATGTGACCACCTTGTGCTGTTGAAAACCTATCCTGTGGTAACTTGTTTAAAAGAGCTCCCCCTGTAAAACGAGCAGATGTTGCGCTCAGCACTTTTAAGGTTAAAGTGCTGAGTTGATTTCAGCCAGTCTTAAAACTGTGACCACAGTACCAGCAACATTGTATAACGGTTGCCATCCACACACAAGCCTTGTATTTCAGCACTTTGACAATGGATAACTTTAATAAGCAACATATAATATAGATTGCCTTCCACACACAAGCCTTGTCTTTTCAGAACTTTATCAATGAATTTGGTTTACAAATGCTAAACTAGTTGTTAACTCTACAGTTTTTGAAGAAAAACTTGTTTTTCTTTCACAAGTGCAGTTTACAATGATTTTGGCACTTGTTATGAATTCGTAAAATACAAGTTTCTAAATGACAAGCACTGCTTAATGTAATGTCAGGGGTGTGGAAATTGTTTTTTTCTTGTCTACGGACAAATAAACAGACAAAACCTACTTGTCTGCAGTTAAACTTATTGGTCCACATTATATAGTTGAAGTATTTTTTATTTGTTCGCGAGTGACTAGAGTGTAAAAATTAACTTGTCCTTTTTTAAATTTTTCCGAGTGAAACAAGTCAGACATAGTAATTCCACACGCCTGAATGTGCAATGTTTACAGTAACATTTATAAACCCATCACATTGGCCTTGTGACAGGTCAAACAATACTCTCAGTTTACAGCTGGCTATAAGGATGGGACTTCAATCTTACATGGTGTGACATCTAAATTATAGTTAATCTCCACATAACTTGGCCTTTGATGCTGATGTGTGCAGGTTTTAACTTGAAGTTGTGAGTTTTCAAGTGAGTGATAATAAAGTACAAAATCATGCAACTTAACCCACAAAGAAAGCACTAGCACTAGGCCAATGGAATGGGTTTGCAAATGCTCAAATTGTTGTAAACTGTGCACTTTCTGAAAAAAAACTTCTTTTATTTTGGAAAGTGCACAGTTAACAACAATTTTGGCGATTGTAAACCAAATACACTAGCCAAAGTATGAATTATGCGACAAGCGAGAACATTGTTTTGAATAGTAAGCTAGCCATGAAACCATGAATCAAAATCAATACAAGATGGTTGAGTTAGTGAATAAATCTGTTATAAATGTGACTGAGCTTAACCCTTAAAGTGCTGAACGCAACATTTGGCCATTTTAGCGATCAAATTTCAACTGAAACAGAATGTTGAAAACCTATCCTCTACAGGAGCTCTTTTAAACAAATTATCACAGGATAGGTTTTCAACCACACAAGGTGGTCGCAGTTTTAAGACTGGCTGAAATCCACCCAGCACTTTAAGGGTTAAAAAATCAATGATATCTATATTAAATTATGAAATGATAGAGTTAATAAATAAGTAAATAAACTATTGAATTGTTGAGTACATAAGAGTGATTACGTGAGCTGCGGTTTGATACTGTTTCACCAGTATAGAAAATAAAAATAATAACATGAGTCTTTTTTTATTGCATTTTTTCATGACAAAATGATTAAATGTGTTGATAAATGAACAAATTGTGAAATAACTTAATTTGTGAAAAATGGTAAAACAAGCTTACCAGTAGATTACTATACAAATGAAAGGTTTAAACTGTTTAAATTCTTAGAGCTTCAAATCAATTTTAGTAGAACTTAAAACTGTGAGTACCTTAACCCTTAAAGTGCTGAACCCAACACTTGTCAATTTCAATTCCAAACTCCATCCTAAGTAAGCTTTTCTGTAATAATTTGTGTAAAAGAGCTCCTATGGCACAAATTATTACAGGAAAAGTTTAAACAGCACAAGGTGTTGACAGTTTTGAGTTATACTTGCCCCAGTCTAGCACTTTAAGAGTTAATTGTGCTGTTGAAAACCTATCTTTTATAATTTGTGTAAAAGAACTCCAGTAGGAGCTCTTTTAAACAAATTATCACAGGTTAGGTTTTCAACAGCCTTTTTTGATTGGGTTTTGGACGATGAAACTGACTTTGCCTATCCCAATTAGCGCTTCACTGAAACAATGCGCCAGTCTGGCCAGGCAGACTGACCCTGATAATTCTGACTATGGCACGAGAGGGGTTAACAATCAAAATGTACCAATTTACCTCTGGACAGATCTACATATATGTACCAAATTTGACCAAGAAATATTAAAATGTTTTCATGTACAGGAAGCGATCTAAGACAAATAGACCTCACATACTCCTTTAGCCTCCTCCCACTTCATGGCATAAGAAAATAAGAATGAAAATTAGAAATGTTTATATATCCATATAACCCTACATCTGAATTAGAGTGTCAGATAGTCATTTTTTACTGATCCATTATCAAAATATTCTAAACATTTTGAAAAATATTAAACTACATATCCCCAAAAAACTTTATTAGAAATTCATGAAATGAAACTCCTTATCCAATATCAAAAACATTCCACACATTCTCACAATATTTATATTTTAAAAATCTTCTTTGTCTGCTTCTACCTATTCAATACTAACTGTCTAAGGAAGGTTCTAACCATCAGAAGACAACCAGAATGAAAACTGAAAATGACAAGTAAAAATTACGAGGAGTAGAAATATAGAAGCAAGGACAACATTTAACTTAACCCTTAAAACTACTTAAATCAAGTCGACTTCAGTATTCACATTTACACCTAAATAGGCTGTTAAAAACCTATTCTGTGGTAATTTGTTTGAAAGAGCTCCCACAGAGAGCTTTTTTAAACAAATTACCACTAAATAGGTCTTCAACAGCACAAGGGTCACAGTTTAAATCTAAAATCAATTCAGTACTTCAAGGGTTAAACTGCAGATATGGTAGACGTAAAGGATCAGACCTATTATGCAAATGTCTCTATTCATCTGACAGTACACATGTTGGACTACCGGATTAATAAATGTTGACTTGCAATTTGACTACTCCAGAGAAATTGGAGTAGCATTTACTGTTGAGAGTAAATCCTGGTGGTTTGGATGGGCAGCGCCTCCTTTCATGTGTGCTCGGAGCGAGCGTAGACAATAACGTGTACTGGCGGGCTGCCACTATACGCGATTCTCTCTCTGCAGGATGAGCCTCACTACATCTCACAATTAGCTTTTTGTATTGCCACCAACCTAGAATGAACTCAGGTGTTGAGAGCCTAACAAATCGGGGTCCTTGACAATGGCCGACATTGAAAAAAACAGACGTGGGTTGTATTGCAGATGTGAATGAAGCAGCGGGAGGTCAATATTGTCCGATTTAGCTCTCAAGTTGGGTCGGCCATTAAGACGCTACTTGACTGGCGATGCTATCATTAGCTGCTTTTCCTCGACACTCGCTGCCCTCAAACTCAACATACTTTGAAAGGTTTGCAAAAAACGTGGATGTAGTAAATTAGGTATGGATTATTCAAAAGGAATGCCTAATGTCTGATCTGTTTGTTATCACAGGAAGTAAAGGAAAGCATCGTGTCACTACACATATTTCTTTCAATTTAAGAATAAAAATTTGAATATCAGACATTAAGCTGCCTTTTAAAAAGATGTAAAGCTTGTGAAAATGGACTTGTATGTATGCATGCGGTGAAAGCAGTGATGTATAAGTGTAGACTTCATTTCACGTTACAGTATGGAAATATATTGAGCAAAAAATTTAACAATTAAGTGACATGCAAATTTCTGAAATATTAACTGAAAGTGTAATAAAATATTGTCACCACTGAGAAGTGATGTTCATTAAATCCCCACAAATGAGGAGGTAAAAGAGATTTAGTTAATCCTACCACACATGTCATTTACAAATTGGCCAATAAAACTTTAAACGGTTGGGGTTATTTTGAAAGAAAGTTTCTGCCTTGAAGTTTGATGATATATAAATTGAAAACTTTCATTATTTAAGGTTATAAACACAATAAATGAATGTTGAAAAAAACCCAACTTTTGGTTGACTGAAAACGATGCTAAATAGATGAAGGGAATCTACAGTGACTAATGCAAGTACATGAAAAAAAAATATTTCTTTAAAAATTTATCTTTTATTCAGTATGAGTTACAGGGTATTTCTTAATATTTTTCACAATGAGATTGATAACAACAAAATTAACACAAGAAATATTTCAGTATAAATATTTTTTAGCTTATAAGTTCTTTAAAAACCCTACAGTAGTAAAATACTTAAACTTTTATCGTGGGAAACTCAAATAAGTTAAACATAAAACTATGAATATCTTTACCAATTGTTGCTTCTCACCATATGTGTTTTTAACAGTCTGCTAAATTTGGATATTAGATATAAAAAAAACGATAAGTGTGCCCTGACTTTTATGAAAAATTTATTTTATTTACAAAAAAAAGGAACGACCAAAATTCTTAACCCTTACTGTGCGGAGTTGTTTGATTCTGCTTTTACTCATGGCTGGTCACGTATGCCTGACCTCATTAACTGAATGTGTCTAGCGGTAGTTCACTGATTGCGTACATATATGCAAGACAGACGGTAAGAAATAAGAATTTGATTCATTTGATGAGTTTATGACCACATGTATTTAGTGAAAAACGGACTGCAAGCTGGCCATAGTAATCACTATGGCCAAAAACATCAGCAGATTTTTATCTTCAAAACAGATTTTGCCTTAGGTCTTCTGGACCTTGGACATGCTTTAACATCTTTATTTTGGACATGTTACCATTAAGTGATAAAGCTATGGTCAGAGATTTACCGGACGCAAAATCCTGCGTCCCATACTTATAAAATTTGACAAGGGATGCAAAAATATTTACGTGTGCATCCAAAGGAACGCAACTGAACCTCAAATTCTGTGTTCTTGCTGGCGATTGTCATAGCGCAGAGATCGCTTTGGAACCGGTGCCATCCAATCTTTGCGCTACGACAGTCATAAGACTGTGATAAGAAACAACTCCACAGGACATTGTTTAAAAAATTACCTACAATCAACTTAGTAGGACCCCCAAGTTATAGCCTGGGACTCCTAAAATTCTCAGTTGCGATTCCCAGGGACTCCTAGTCGCCTTGAAATTACCCTGCATGATATCCTTACATGCCAATTATTCTTCCTACTGAAGGGTTAACCTCTTTGGTCATGTGGACAAGGCGCTCGCTCACCTTTGGATCAGGAGACACGGGTTTGATTCCTAGCACGGAACTCGAAACTTTTACAGCCGCTACAATGGCACTCAATGTGGGGCTACACTTGCTCCTTCATTAGGTGAATCCCAAAAAGCAAATGATTATTCACATATGACTTGGTAGAATGTCTGACACGGAACTTCTAACCTGATTTTGCCATTGCAAAAGGAACTGAGTGAGTTGGGCATTTCATGCGAGTGGGAATATGGTGGACTTGCCAGCTCAGCACTTTTCATCATCCACTCACCTAATTCTACCTTTGCTCATATGTACTCCTCTGAGAGTTAAACAAGTGATTTGGAAATTTCATGCAAATGAGAACAAAATGGCTGACTCAGCACTTCTCATCGCCCCCCTTTAATTGATACTATGTTTGCTTGATTTGTTATATATACTCCCCAGAAAAATTTTCATGCGAGTGCCAATATGGCAAAATGGCCTGACTCAGTACTTTTCATAGCCCTTTCATTTGATTCTACTTTTGTTTATTTTATTATATACTCCCCTGGGGGTTAATCAAATGAGTTGGGCGTTTCATGTAAGTGAGAGTATGGTAGAATGGCCAGATTCAACACTTCTCATTGCCTTGTCACCTACTTTTACTTTTGCTCATTCTATTGTGTTGAGAGATTGATTGAGGTTTTCATAGAGGTTTCAATTACTTTCAAGTAACTTGCGACAGTCTGTTCATACCAGAAAGAAAGTAAGTAGAAAACACTTACTATCTAACGAGGTCACACTGAAACCTACCTTATATACCGGGTAATCCTGCACCTGGGTGCTGTTTCACAAAGCCATTGAACACTACAACCTAAACACCATGTCACTGGGCCAGTGGGTTCACTTTACAAATGACACAAAAATTGTAAACAGACCACTTTCCAAAGAAAAACTTGTTTTTCTTTGGAAAGTGTACAATAGACAATGATTTTGGCTTTTGTGAACAAAACTCA
>JAULCD010569146.1:0-14065 GCA_032361085.1 Calliostoma canaliculatum | reverse complement strand
ACAAAAGTAAAGCGCCACCATATTTTTAGTCACCTGATTTCAGATAAAAAGTGAAATTTATGTTTCAGATACGTGGTTGCATTTTACTCCGCCATAGATGTTGGACGCACCATGGTGAGGAGAACGTTAACGAACACTCAAATGTCAAATGATAGGCATTAAACATGCTGGCATATCATGCAGAGCCATTGCAAGACAAATGGGTTGTCATCACAGTGTTATTACTTGTTTTGTTTTCAAACATGGTCAAATCAACGATGTCAAAGATAGCCATATGTCTGGTAGATTAACACTACCTTTAAAAGATAGGATAGACGTCATTTTCAGTATAGTCAGATGAAATCTATTTGCAACTTCAACAGATTTAAGATTGCAGTGGATTACCCATCAGAGACTATCGACGATGACCATAAGGTGTCGCCTCAGAGCGGCTGGTTATAACGCAAAAAGACAAGTAAAACGTCCTCAACTGACTGAGAGGCACATGCAAAACCCTGTGGCAACAGTTTTAAAAAAACGATCTCTGTGGCACGATAGTCGTAAGCCAATGTTATATTTTAGCACTTACGATTGACGTAGCCTAAGATCGCTTTGAGGAACGTTCACCAGTTCAATTAAGTTCTAAATATTATTTCTTTTGTTTAGGTTTTAAACTGTCTTTCAGCCAAAAACGTTTCAATTATGAAAACAACTTATAGTTGGTATAGTTTCCACAGTCCGAGTAGTATGTAAAACAGTCTACAATACGAGACATGTCCAACCCATCTTGTACCACATCAAACTTGTCAAAGGTTCTATTTTGACAATAGAACATACCCCAATCAGTTTTTCAAAACTATGTAACACTGTTTAAACTTGTTTCTATTTTTCCCGCTGTAGGTTTTTAAGTATTAAGTGAAATGTATAGAAATCAGTTAGCAAACGGTAATAAACAGGTTATACTAACGTAGTGTTATACTGAATAAAATATTATCAAAGTACAACGAAGTTGAGCAATGTCAATATTCTACATTGTTGTATTTTTGTCATAATACATTAAGATAATGGTAACGTTACACAAAAATATATGGTATATTTTAAATAAATTTGTTTCTGTGTCAAATTGAAGGAAAACATCAGACACTCGTACATCAGGTCACAAACTTTTGATATTTTTTTAAATTCTTAAGATAAAATTCTTCATTGTGTATATTATCTAACTTCATATCGACAAAAGAATAGGTTCTTGACACGCACCGCACATAGCTCTTATCTAAGTTACCTAAACTTTATTGTCATGTATTATTCATAGATGTGTTTGTACTAGTGTTGTGTACACTGACATCACGCTACATTTTTTCAGTCAATTAATTTAATTATTGTAACCACTCTAACATAAACACAATAACGGACTGAGATAAAAAGGCTAATTAAGTCAGTATTTGCACTTTCATGTAACTAACACCGTCTTGTCACGAGTATTTCCTTTGATCCCACAAAATTTACTAATCAGTTAATTAAACTGGACAACTTGTTTAAGTTTATGTACATTACCCCTGAAGGCTATGCCATTTAGACACTGACAAACACAAACTATTCTATATTTAGAATTAAACAATCTGTGTGAGTGAGTAAGTGCAAAATCGCAAGAACTCAGCATTCCGGCACCTTAACCATTCAGCTACCGGAACTTCAACGAAGTTCTGGTGGCTAAATGGTTAAAGTGCTGAGATTCTCAGTGCTGGCAATTCGGTGCCCGACTCTTAAGGTGTGCGTTTCGAATCTCACATGGGACTTAATCACGCACAGTAATAAAATGCTCACCTTTTTCCGACAGTGTAGTCCTATAATATAATAAGGTCATATTATCTGTTTAAATGTGCTCCATGTATAGATATATTTGTCTATGTTCACATTTAATTTTTTTAGATACATCCGTTTATACGTTGTGTAGTTTTCAAAAGAATTCGATCAGAAAATAATAATAATGAATGAACACTATATGTTTTATACATTATATAACAAATGCATATATTTCAAATGAATATAAACGGAAGTTCAAAATTGTTTTCCCCAACTTTAACCACACTGGATAAAAAGAACACTATACAAATAGATGTATAAAATAATATGCGTTGCACAGATCATACAGCAACTGATATTTATGAGACAGCTGCTCATACCCATGTGGAGTAGCAAAATCGAATGTTCAACTTAATGGACTAGTGTGCAGAGCATACGGGAAATCCCTCAAGTTCGCTGTCATGACGTTCAACTGGGAACATGTCTGGGAAACGTGCAGGCCACGGCAACACGTTTATGTTGTTGTCTGCAGGGAAGTTCTGGATAGTAGGACAAATAATGTAATCAATGTGAGCTGTCGGTTTCCGTTAAAGATAACCAATTGCTTCTTCTCCTGTCCGCAAATCCCTCCCCAAACTATAACATCACCCCCACCATACGGAACGACCTTTTGCACACAACAAGTGGGTCGTTCGTTTACCCTTACTGCGGTACAGATGTTGTCGTCCACCATCCTTGTATAACCATAAGCGGCCTTCATGAGTAAAGACAACCATCTGCCAGTCACGTCGCTGCCAATGTCGTGTGTGATTGCAAACGGTAACTATTCATGTCAATGAAATGTAATATAGTACAAGATTTCTTGGATGTCAACTTCTGTTTGGTTCGTAATTATAAGTTTACGACGTTTCGGGGCATATGCTTGCTCCTTCATCAGGTGAATTCACCTCATGAAGGAGCAAGCATATACCACCACTTCTAAATGTCCCTAAAATAATTGAAATGTAATATTTTTTTCTGAATAATGTTTATAACATTGTGTCGGTTATTACTTAAATGTTTTTGATGTATTGACACAATAAGGCGACACAAGCCCCGACATGTACAAATTAACAAGAAACATCGATTGACATAATAGATTAAGAAGATGCACAATCTCACACTGTCATCTTTGGGTCATAGTATGAGATCGTACATCTTCATAATCTATTAAGTCAATCGATGTTTCATGTCTCTAAACATGCTTACATTGACTGTATTATTTGGTTAACAAGTTTGTTGTGCAAGCAATGCTCGTATTTTTGCGCACACAAGAACGTCGTTATTGATTGTCTGTAACATTTGTATGCAAATTGTGTTTTTATACTCTTTGTGTGCAACAGAATCGGTCTCGACATAATAGACTTCAGTAATTCTCCGGCGTCTTACATTTGTACAGCTAATTAGACTAGTCATCATATTACTCGTTCTTAAGAAACAAATCAATGCTTCGGTTGTGGCTGTAAGGCAGCAGGATAAACAGTAAACTTTGTGTAATCCAAAAAACTAGACTTAAATAACTTCAAACCCATCTTTAGCACAACCCTACTGAAAACTGTTATCTTGCTAAATCGTTTGATTTGTGATCGGTGTTCACTGGCATGTCTTGCGTGTTATGTTCCATGCTGAAAACACACTGAGACATTCACCAAGGCAAGCTGGTTTAACACGTTTTAAAATCAGCCAATAAAGATAAGAAAACGCGGGCTTTGGTTAACACAAACGTTTGTTGAATCTGCAAACGTTTATATTTTAATTGATAATACAAACACAATATCTTGTTAGTTGCAAATAAATAAAACCAATGTCCTATTTTGCAAAGTAACACCTTTGATTGTAAAAAAAACAATCAATGTTTTGAAAACATGGTTTTATTAGTGCTCATCTTGTTTTTGGTCTGACGCTCTCAAAGGTCAGGAAAAATTAAGTGAGCTCTAATAAGACCATCTCAACATGAATCACTAAAATTATAAAATGCTACAATGCGTTGGAAAATAGGCGGTAATTCTCGAGTTAAATTCCAAACGCATACGGCTCATACTAAACTGGACCAAAGTAGAAACGCATAGGTGACAATGCAGTGTTATCAGAGATGCTTTATTACTTAAATGAAACAAAACGTAATGATAATAAAGCAATAAAAGTTCACACAGGTATTGGTAAATGTGTATCCAAAAACATACAGTTATTCAAAGTGGTATTGAAAGTCTCTGAGGTTTTTTTTATAGCACGGTAACAAAGTCAGTATCTGGTGTGACTACCACGAGCATCAATCACTGCACTGCATCGCCTGGGCATAGACTGTATAAGACGTCGGATCCACCGTTGTAGGATTCTTTTCCACTCATCCTGCAACGCATCGACTAGCTGTTGACGTGTCTGTGGTTGCGGCTGTCGGTTCCGTACACGTTTATACAATTGGTCCCACAAATGTTCTATTGGGTTAAGATCCGCGGATTTTGAAGGCCATGGAAGTACAGTAATGTTATTTTTGGCAAGGGAATCTGTTGCAATGCGTGCTGTATGCGGTCTTGCGTTGTCATACTGGAAAATATCTCTTCTAGCCTCAATTGCGGGAATAACATGACGATCCAGGATTTCATCACGATAGCGCACAGCATTCAAATTCCCTTGGACATGCACCAGCTCTGTTCTGTCTTTCACATATATGCCTACCCACATCATTACATTTCTGCTGTGTCTGTTGACCTCACGTACACACTGTCGAGCATATTTTTCATTTCGACGTCTGTAAACCCGCATCCTGCCATCATGTCGATACAGCATAACCTCGTCCCTGAACCATATCCTCCTCCAGTTCAAGAGGGTCCATGACCGAACGTTCCTGTTCCATTGATAAAACATAACATAGGTGATAGAAGCTAGTTAAACAACAATGACAATTGAGCAAGAATGAAAGTGCAGCATGATATAAAGCTAGTTTAACCAAGAATACTCTAATGGAAGACAGTAATGCTTAGGTTAAGTGGTAACAAAGCTATTAACAACAGGATCCTCCAAGCAGATGGTAAGTAAGTTCCTTTGTTATGGCCAATAGCGGGACCATCTATAGGGGCATTTAGGGGCATTTACAAGTGAAAAAAACATAGTTAAAGAGGTTTTGGACGTCAGCTTCTAGTTATAAAGTTGACGACGTTTTGGGGCATATGCTTGCTCTTTTATGAGGTCACCTGATGAAAGTAAGCACATTCCCCGAAACGCCGTAAACAAAATCTTGAACTATGTTTCTTTACCTGTGAACGTCCCTAAAAGAATAGGCAACGATCGACGTAAAATACACTTATCTGTTTGTTTTTGGAGAGTATATTTATTATCAATAACAAGACAGCTAAACTAGTGTCCAGGAGAAAGAACTTTGGTGTGGTTTTGTTAGTATAGTTATGTTCTATTTGTAATCAAAAAGTCATTTGCACTATTTGCTTAACACTAGAAAAAATGTATATATATTGTTCAGCGGTTTTTCCTTGGTTTAATAAGATTTCCGTAGGAAATCCCATGAAACCAGGGAAAAACCGCTGAATAATTTCTATACATTTTTTCCAGAGTAAACAATATATTTCAGTACAAGTCATCAACTCTGTCAGATATGTCATGATAAAAGTTGCGTAAGTGTCACAAAACTATTCCAGGGAAAATTAACAGTGTGTGTGGGTTCTTCACGATGTACGAATAAATATACATTGCATCAACATATAGAGACTGTGGAAGTCTTTATCTTTACCATGGATTATTATAAACTCGTTTTCATGACTATTCTACCTGTGTGTGCATGTTTGGCATACATAAAGCTGAAATCGACTACAGGGTGGATTAACCTCGAAAGATCAGTGTCAGTCAGCTAGCCAAATGATGAGTGAATATTCTAGATTATTATGTAACATAAGATATTATGGATTGCAAATTCTATAATTCTAAACATGACGTTTCTGTGCTAGTAAGTATGGTAATACTAGCAGATGATATTTACAAGGAGTAAATGTCCTAAAAACTGATTTAAAAAAAAATAAAACACATTTTACGAACATGGAAAACATTGTACTCGCATGCATGATATCAGTTTACGTGTTTTTGCACATCCGATTGCATGGGTAGTTTAAAAGTTTAGACCTTAGCCAAAAAAACTATTTAAAAAAGTTTATACTGACAAATAACCAAAAGAACAAATTTCTTATAATTGATTTATTCATCACTTCGAGAGTCATACAAAAGAATAAAATTCAGTGACACTTTTTTTTCAAATGCATTTTCAATTATATTACATATGAATGTATTGAACTGTGAACTTGTAAGAGATAGACACAATGTATTTTCTTATTTTCCTCAGGCTACAGACTGTCTGAGTGAAGAATGAAACCGCAGATATTTTATAGTTTGGGCGATATATGTAAATCAGTCATTTTTTACTCTCATCTATTTTCCCTATACACATGTGGTACTGGTGATGTTGCCATTAATAATATGCGACTCATAGATATGGAAAGGTTGAGTTGTCTAGCCATTGTTTATCAAGGGAAATAACAAGCAGTTCACCCTTCTTTGACATTTTTTTAAAGGGACACCAACTACTTACAAAAATCTCTTCCGACATCTAGACTACTAAAAGTTTGCTAAGGATCACATTTTGTATTCAACATGATACTTCACCATCAAAATCAACATCATAATAAAATAAAACATCTTTAGAGCTGAGCTGCATTAAGCGGGAATAGGCACACTGTGGACACTATAGGCACATGATGCATCATAACCAGGTTTTAACGTTGTGACTATTTGGCATTAAAACCGTGCACCTTGTTGTTTTGCAAGAGTTGATTTCAATTTCAGATAGAGAAATGGCCCTTCAACATCATTGGCGTCTTATAACTGTCAAAGAATTAGCCAGTGTTAAAACTTGGACAAAGCAACGCCATGTTACCAACGTTCTTGGCATGAGTGCAAGAGTGGTGTACAAGGCATGGAATCAGTATTAGACTCATACTTCAGCTAACAGAGACATAAAGTTGATTGAGAACGTTTCGCCACAGTAAAAGGACACGGTCCTGGTGCTCCAAGGAAGTCGTCATTGTATTATATCGGCCACCACCCTGCAGAATGCCACTGGAGTGAACATTTCAACCCATACAGTCCGCACTTGTTTTAATTGGGTGAGAGAGCATGCCAATGGGCCAATCACTGATTGAACATCCAACATGACAAATTTGGTGGCGCTTCATTAATGGTTTGGGGAGGAATCAGCAGAGCTAAAAGAACTAATTTATGTGTGTTGTTGAAGGCACGATGGCCCGTGTCGTTGCAGGAATAATATATTTGATATGTACGTAGTCTGATGCATGTGGTCCTGATTTATTCCTCATGGACGATATTACTCGTCTCCATTATTTAAGAGTGGTTGATGCTCACCTTGAACAAGAGACAACCACCTGTATGGAGTGGCCATCTCCGACAACGGACCTAAAGCCGATTGAACCCATTTTAAACACGCTTTAGGAATTCATCTCACGTCCAGCTTATCCAGGTTTTCTACAAAAACTCGGAATTTTTATTATCCAATAGCAAAACAACATGTCCTTGTCATCCATCATAATGCTTACTGGCAGCATGTGGCGATGGTGCCAGGCTGTCATCACATGTTATGGATTGCATACTCGCTATTGCCACTTGTTGTCAATGACAATGTTCCGTAATTTATCGAGTTGTTGATTGCTGTAATCAATACCTTCTTATGACAGTTTCATCTCACCTATGTGCCTATAGTTTCCACAGAATGAATTTACCTGCCGCATAAAGTTGTGTGGATCCGGAGAGGTCATCTAATCAGTGTGTGCCTCGTTTCTATTTATTGCGGCTTGATGTCTTCATTTCATGCTGAATTAAAGATTTGATTCTAAGTCAACTTTGGGATATGTTGTCATGTGTTCAACTCTAAAGGTTAAATGGGTTTTTTTTATTATTATTATGTACGAGTACACACTTACACACGACTAATACAGAAACATAATTGACAATGGTAAACTATAACGGACACTATTTGTTTAATTAACAAAAAAGGACATTGGCAATGTGACTTAATGCGTTTATGTATACTAAAAGTAAATTTAATGCACTTTGAATGCATTGTAAATAAAATGTATTATTATTAATATTATTAATGTCCATATCCTTATCAACATTCATAGTGTATTTTTGACCCCCGTAGATATCAGGAACAAGTGAGTTAGATATATTTTTGCCATAAGTAGACCTAATGAAACTACGCTAAAGCACTTAGAGTGTTACGACTAACTTCCCAAACCACAAAGGGCACAATCTCAAATGGACAAGATTGACCTAATACCATCATGGTTCAATACCAGCAGGTCACCTTTCGCGTACAATTAACTAATGGGAATGGGGATGTACTCCTGTCCTTCTTTTACCTAATTAAAAGTAACATTACACCTACAAGATAACCCCTTTTCTGGACATGCCTCAGGGCCCCGTTCCTCAAAGCCATCTTAGGTTAAGTTGAAACGCAAGTACTAAATTTTACATTGTCTTACGACTGTCATAGGACAAAGATCGCTTTGGAACCGGTGCCGAATGGTCCCTGTTCCTCAAGGCATTATTTGGCTAAGTTCATCGTAAGTTCTAAAATATAGCATTGGCTTACGACTGTCATGGTGCGGAGATCGCTTTGGAACCGGTGCCATCGGCACCAGTTACAAATCGATTTCTGCGCTACGACAGTTGTAAGTTTATAAGAAAAAAACTCTACAGGACATTGTTTAAAAAATCACGATCAACTTAGCCTAAGATCGCTTTGAGAAATGGGGCCCTGATCACGAACAGTTTGGTTTCATCGCCACGTAAGTTTCACAATCTTTATTTTGTGATGTGACTGGGATTGGAGTGGTCGGAGGTGGGATCAGGCTCGAGCTTTATTACTTACCAGAACTGACCATGAGGTAAGGTAAACCGTGGATGTATCGATACGCAATCTTCTGTCAATCATTGTTAAAGTACTATAATATATTTGCTGCTGAATTACATTTTCACAAGGCTTACTTCATGATGAACGTCACATTTTAGTCAAATGTTTTTAAAACAAAATTTATTATAAAAATAAAACTATACTACTATGATGTTAAACGCCATGATTTCGTACACACACTTGAGTGTGGTGCACTATTGTTGTTAACGGATTATATGTAACACAGTATATATTTGTGTTGAAATCCTACAGTAATTTATATACACTCTCTTGTAATCTAATTTAAATTAAAACAATTACTCTTCACATAAATTTTAGTAACACGTGGTGTTTTTATTACTCTAACTATCAATCAAAATAAGGACACAAATGTTATTATCTTTAGTATTTAATGACAAAACAACAACATATTTTATAAAGCAAATGGTAAGGCCAGAAAGACAATTGGTATTGCAGATAGCCTGAAGGAAAGCATATAACAGAGTCACTGACCAACCAAAACATCATCAACAGTACTTCTCATGGCATAAAAGTCAGTACTTCTCAAGGTTGTAAGTGACGGGTATGATCACCGTTTGCTTGAATGCATGCCTTAACACGACGTGACATGGACAATACTAATCTCTTCAGCAGGTGCTGAAGAATTCCTTGCCACTCTCCTTCAAGGAGTCCCTCTGGATGACTCAAGTCTTGTGGACGCACACTATGGCCGTACTCACGTCTACCAAGCATATCTTAAACATGTTCGATTAGGCTGAAATCGGGAAACTTTGCTGTTCATGGTTAGTGTTTTTCTTGTCCAAAATCCCCGACAAAAACCTTCAGTAGATGCTTTTTGTCTGTAATAAACTTCTTTAAGAGATTGACAACAGAGAGAAATCTCAATGTATTATCTATCCACTAGAAAAAATGTAAAGAACTTATTCAACGGTTAGAACTTCTGCACACAACTTTGCTCAAGGTGAGCTGATAATCTCCACCAATATCCACCATTCATAAGCTAGAGAAAATGTGCGTAAATGTCCATAGGAAACCAATAATTAATCCACTGAATAATTGTTATACATTTGTTTTGCTAGTGAGGGCAATGGAACTCATACACAAAGAGTGTCGCAAAGAGTGCTGATGCTGCAAATAAAAATATTGTTTGTTAGTCAGATAGATCACGATGATACACATGATAAATTGTTTAAAAGAGGCGATCCTGTCTGATGTCCACTAGACTGGCAATGTCCGTGTGATGTCAAAATGGAATGCAGTTTTTCACTTAGACTACCGACCTCTTGGATAAGTAGCGTCTGTGAAAATATTGATATAATCCGTAGGTCGATAGATACAGGTGAATTGGTAATTAGAGCCATGTTGATACATACAATAAAGTGTTAGTCTGTCTGCTTGTATAAAGACATCTGAAGTGAATGGTTTTTAAAGAGTCTTCCTCACACACTACCAACACCCTATTTACTATACATTGAAACTAAATGTATATTATTCATTTCCATTGCATATATTTTGCAACTGTGTTACTTCTTCCATTGGTTCCAACTCCAACTGTTGCCTATGGTTGAGGTTCCATTGCTGGACTTAGTCACAACACGTGACAGTTTGACAAGTAATCAGTACATCCGACACGTCCTGAAATAAATTTTACCCTATTTTAATATTCATCCTGTTGCTATAAGACCTGTTGTTATTGACAACACTAGGCCATTCTCTTGCAAGGAGAATATAGTAGTTTTGATTGCATTGACAATGTACCAGTTTTGATTGGACAAAGTTACTATTTTACAAAGTAACGTTTTCGCTTCAAAATGGTTCAACAATTAATACCAATTCGTTGCTACTGTGCAAATGAAGAAGTTGATCATCCATAAAGGTTTTTAACATTGTGTTCCCTGAGGAATTGCGCAGTAGTAAGCATGCTAGATTTCAGACCAAAAGATTCGGGTATCGAATCTGTGTTGGATAGACAGAATACAGTGATGTAACGCAGTAACACTCTTGGTTCGCAGGTACCAGCCGAAGCTCGCAGGTTTCACTGCATCACATACTAGTAGCCACTGGTGATGCAGGCTTTTCTAACCCTAACTTACTCACTCACTCTAAAATGCCTCTCAAACAGTTCCTACCTTTCTGTAAAGGGCAATTGTTGCGGAGAATACAATGATGATTAGATGACATTGCTCGAGCTTGCAAGTAATAGCTATTTGTTTCTGCCAATCACTATTACGCTCCAGGTCCAATTTAATTCCCTGGTTACTATTTTGGAGAAATTCATTCCACAAGAAGATTGATAAATAATTGGAAAGTACATCTATCAAGTGATTTTGAGCGATGTCTTATTACATTTTGTTGAGCTTCTATCAACTGTACTACCGCTTTACCTGTACTATAACTGCTCGCACTTAATTTTATTGAAAGTAATCAAACACAACAAAAGTCAATTATATATGAAAGGAGATGGGGACACAAAACATAATTGTAATTAACTATGACGTGTGGGACAAAGTCTGGAAGTACTGTTTTTAGTTATTAATGGATTTGTTGTATTTGCACCCCATTTTTTAACACAGTAGGTCAATTTGAAAAGTATGAATATCAAGGGATGTATTTTCAAAACACCAATAACAATTAAACGTTGAAAATGCCCATTTAAAGGAAAACACCAATTGAAAAATCTACATTGCAAATATAATAAAATTATTGACGGCTGAATAACTACCGTTCTTTTTTAATGCAGTTTTTAAACACAAGTCATAATTGGTAAAACGAAAACAAATTGCAGCTAGAACGTACGGTACAGTTGCCCCAGAGGTCAGATTCCACAAGGCTATCGTAAGCTAAGACAAATCTTAGTCAATACTCTTCGTGACTGTTGAACACTTCCATTCAATCAACCACTCAAAGAGAGCTGCGGCAGTAGAAATGTATCGTTTCACGAGATTCTCATGAAGCTAGACTGTTTTAACTTTAATCTTAGCGCTCTCGTGACGAGTTAAGACATCGTAGCTTTCCGATAGGTTTGTCGAACAGTGGCCTGCACTGTACGTACTGGTCAATAAATCAATATTCCACTAATACTGACAGACAGTGATGCTAATAAAACCAAATCTGCATCTGATTAGGAACAAAAGTATAACTGATATTGATTGCGAAATTAGCAATACCATTGACCATAACATGCATGTTAGGGAAGTTGCTGATTTATAATAGTATTGTAATTAGGAAGGTATTGAATGTTTTACCAGTCCCATTAGTTACATTTACGTAGACAAAATGTCATAAGCCCAGTTCCTCAAAGCGATCTTAAGCCAAGTTGATCGTAAGTGCTAAAATATACTAGTGGCTTACGACTGTCGTAGCGCAGATATAGCGTTGGAAGCGGTGCCATTTGGCACCGGTTCCTAGGAAATGTATGCTGGTTTTGAAACATGATCATGTGAGGCCATCGGCATCGAACCAATGGAGATTGTGTCCTTTCTCATCTTGAACGTCAATCGTAAGAAGCTAAGTGCTAAGTGGTCCCATCGTATGTACTTATAATATGATAACCTTTTAGTTATACATAATATCCAAAAGAGTTGGTGTTAAATGTATGTGATTTAATGGTTTCTTGATATTATCAGGATTTAGCCTTGTAGGTTTTAAAGACCCCGATACCTCATTTGCAGTTACATACATGTATTGATCTGACATTGTGAATAAAAGCATTAACTAATCAATATAAATTTTAGTTATAAAGTTTTTTTACGTGCATTTTCTTCATATTACATAAAAATAAGCACAATAAATCAATATTACCAATGTATTTTTTATCACATAACTAAATCATATTTTTTGTGAGTTTTCCGCAAATACTGCTTTCTCATTGATTATCGAGGTCACGTGTTATTGCACGGGTGGATATTCGCAAAAGAGAGGCGTAGCTGCAGCTAATTATAACTCTTTACTTGCGCAAACAGGTGCTGCGTCTGGCTAGACGTATCCGCTTGCACATTTACACCCTTCGTTGGTTAGAATGATGCCATCGCATGTGCCTTTGCCTCAGCTGAACCAGTCGTCGCACGCACAGGCCACAGCTGTGTCTGTCTGTGTCTGGCAGTCTCAAGGCTATGCCCACACCTGAGCTAAGCTGGGTATCACAGGCCAAGGCCAAGGCCATGCCCACTAATCTAACCGTCTCCCGGACACACAGACTTTAGTCCGTTTGACACCAAATGAGAACGATGAATTGCCAAATTCCTCGAAATCGGGAAGAGTGTGTCAAATGTCAGTTTGGTGTTTTGGTCATGAATACCCTGTACCCAACAGAATATGCTGTTTGTTTAATTTTTAACACAACATAAGAAAAGTTGTTTAAGAAACGATCATGTAAATTTGTGTACAAATGTGTACATGACATGAGGGGGGAGAAACCGTAAAAGGAACAGCGTAAGCGAAAGAACTCCTACACATTAAACGTCAACTGTTTCATATCTGCCGAGTCGCTCATCTGTCATTGAATGTACACGCTCACTGTGTAGCGCGTGCAGTTTGTGTTTTCTCTTATGCTTTCTCTTACTTGCAAGTTTCGGCTGGTACTGACGAACCAAGGATGATGCTAGCATTGCACCCTATCCGCATAGCTCTGTGGAACAGTTGTCGACTGCTTAGAGTAATGTCGAGCTCCTGAAATCTTTTATGTGCATGTTTGTGTGTCTGATTGTATCAGATCGGGTATTTCACCGATTTTTAACGTGCTAGCTCACGGAGACATCATGTCATAGTTTGCATGAATATCCCACTCAGGCACAATATACTGACTCTGATCCAACCAGTCATTGCGTCTAACTATCGTAAGAATGCATCTTTATTACGTGTTTTGATCTGATGCGGCCGGGGATTGAACCTAAGACCAACTGCACAGTCCGTTTTTTAGTAGCTGTAACCACTACACCATGGAGGCCGGTTGCAATGTACATCAATAAGACGTGTAAATTTTAAACAGCACTAGCAAAGTATACAGTACATGGCTGCAAGTTTTCACAAATTTAAAAAGGACATAAATTGCGCGGTAAGTATTTTAATAGGCCTTTCCTGGGCCGGTCAGGGCCCCGTTTCTCAAACAGATCTTAGGCTAAGTTGATCGTAAGTTCTGAAATATAACATTGGCTTAAGACTGTCGTAGCGCAGAGATCGTTTTGGAACCAGTGCCATCCAAGAGATAATATCTCCCGCATTGGTGGCTGGCTAAACCTCAGCTACCTGGCCGAC
>JAULCD010569035.1:0-14065 GCA_032361085.1 Calliostoma canaliculatum | reverse complement strand
TTGTAACCAAACAATGTAACCAAGCAGCGTTTTAAAATATCAAAGGAACGTGCAAGTCATTGTCGCAAGTTATCTTGAAAAATGAAGATTTTATCAGCGAAATGGAAGGGAAACAGTGTTGTTTTGTGCCATAATCAGTGATATAATCCGTCGAGACTGTCAACTGAACGTTTTGTGTGCAACATGTCCATCTAGTCAACACGGCCGCTTCACGAACTATCATAAATTTATGACGTCGAAAACAATTTTACTGAGCAAAGGGTTGGGTTTACACACGCTAGAAATCGTTGTAAACTGCGCACATTCGAAAGAAAAACAAGTTTTTTTAACATTTGTTAACCTAAATCACTGGCTCAGAAAGATGTTTTACGACGTCGTAAATTTACGACGCTTTTGTGAAAAAGTACCAAGAACATTAAACAAGTATGCTCTGTAGGACTCATATCAAAACTGCAGAGCAAAGTAAAAAATAATGATAACGCTAAACTATTTTAAAACACAAAGGTAACATAAGTCCAAAGGGTTGGGGTTGTAACTGACAAAATTATTATAAAGGATGCACTTTGCAAAGAAAATACTGTTTTTCGTTAGAAAATGCACGGTTTACAACGATGCTAGGATTTGCAAACCATATCCATTTGCTCACAGATCTGTGGCCAAGTTCTAATAATTCCTGATGTGCATGGCACGATCACAATGTCTCTAAAGCAAGAGTCAAAAGGTTCTGGCGTGTAGACCGTTTATTTGTAACAGTGTTTGCCGTCATGATATGATCATCTGAAGACAGGAAACATTCTACTTGGGAAGTTTCAATAATACTTAATAGATCAGGGTCCCTTTCCTCAAAACGATCTTCAGCGAAGTTGATCGTAAGTGCTAAACTATAATACTGGCTTACGATTGTCGAAGCGCAGAGATCGCTTTGGAACTAGTGCTATTCGCTACGCTACGACAGTCGTAACCTATGATAAAAAAAACTTTGGCCGCAATGTAATAAATACCATAATCATATGTTGCGCATTGTATAAACAGGTTTGGTAACATTTGCAGTGCTCTTTACTTAGGCCAACTATTTTCTAATTGCATTGTATTCAGAAGACCTTTACATAAATAAAAATGTAAAAAAATACTTGAAATATGTATTGTTTAGGGCCCAGAATCACCCAAATGACACCACCCCTGGGTGCCGCTTTTCGGGTTTTTAATATAGATACATGTTTCTGCAGCTGACAAATAAAATGCACCAGCGTACATGGCATGCTTCAAATAGTATTCAGAAATGCATAATTATAATATAAACGAACTTCCTTTGGAGAAAAATATTAGAAAACGATTTATTTTGATCCAAAATCACAAATATCTTTGTTTTTTACGAGTTTTCGCTGTCTGCTATCAGGGGCAGGTAACTCTAATCTGCTTTCGTTATCGTGCATAAAGACACAGCCGGGGCTGTCATTTTGAACTGCACAGTTTGTAACACGTGATTTGATTGGCTGCAGTATGAAAGCTACTTTCTGATTGCTTACAGGGGAGACTACTCATGCTCAAAGACTTAAGTACCACTGTTGAATTTTTTAAAAATTCAACAATTAATAAATACTTAATGTGCAACTTTCGAGATGACAACATTTGTGAAATTAATAGGATATATGATAATAAGTTTATACACAAAAAAACAGCTTTTCCCTGCATGGTGGTAACGGAATGTATTTTATAAGCACGCTACAGGTTTGGTCCTACGGCCTAAAATGGATTCTGTCTGACTATCTTGATAAGACGTCTATCCGCTCTGTTAGGTCTTTTTGGTCTACAGACCTTTGTCTGTCTTTGACATCATTGGTTTAAACATTTTTGACAACCAAACAAGTTTCAACACTGTAATGAGGACCCATTTGGTTTGCAATGGCTCTGCATGACATGCCAGCATTTATCATGCCTATCACTTGCCATCTTTTATCGTTCGTTAACTTTCTCCTCACTGTGGCTGATTTTCAACCTGAGTGGAAGGTGAATCTCACAGGAGCAAAATGTAACCACATGACTGAAACTTGAATTTCATTATTTAAAGGGTAGGGTAACTGCAGCAATACGTGAAGCACACTATCCTTGGTGTATCCGGGCAAATTTGGGTTCATGAAAGTATGAAAGCCTAATTAAATTGTACATGATCATATTTCGTATTTCCGATTCCCCCATGTGAAATCCAGCGACAAAGAATATGGTGGCACTTGACTTTTGTTTAGGTGTATACATTTTCCTCTGCATGAATGACGCAATGACGCAGTCTAAAATAACCCCTGAACAGCAACTAATATTCTAGATTGGGTTACAAATGATACAAAATCTTATTCCTGAACATAAAATTATGAACACCTTGTCTCAGTTTTTAGTCCTTCTAAAATCGATATGGCACTCAAAGGAGTTGTAGTTTTCACAGTGATTTTGTTGGTTATCTCTATTGGCACTATCTAAGATAGCATCTGGTGCAGATATTGTGTGTGACATATTTATCTGCCTATCTGTGAGACATCTGTGACAGGACTCTTGTGACTATAAAATCCTACCCATACTAGCTTTCAATATTGAATTAAACAGATCAATACTAGTCTTTGCCTTCAGGAGTGCTACCCGTTACTTTATTACAGACGGAAAATCTATTTTTAACCCTTAAAGTGCTGAATTAGAGCAAGGACTTATAACTGTGACTGACTTCTACTGTTGAAAACCTATCCTGTAGTAAATTGTTTAGAAGAGCTACCGCAGGAACTCTTTCAAACAAATTGCCGTTAGACAGGTTTTCAACATCTTTTAGAGATTGAAGTTGTTGTCTAAAATTTACAAATGTTGCACTAACACTCTAAGAGTAACAGGGGCTTATTTATTCAACAAATAATACCGTTGTCTGTATTCTCCCACTGGGGAGGTGTATAAACCTACATATTGAGTTGACAATATGTCCAATAGGATTTTTAGTGAAAACGAGGTTCACACTTTGCATTTGAGTAAATGATCATTATAATACCATTGGTGTTGGTTTTACAGTTATTTGGTCCTATCTGAAGCAAGTGATGTACCAGAGCACCCACTTATTGACCAAGACCTGGGCCCACACAGACAGAGCCAGTGAGTGAGTCCGTCCGTGTACGACGTTATCTCCTAAATGTATGTCACTTTCTATGTAGCCGTCTATAAATAAATAAGTCACTGGAACAACCTTGAGTTGTGTCGTCATAAATATGCAAGTATCAATCACCTCTCACACAAGTTGGCGTGTAACTCAGTGGCAGCGGTAGACGAACTTTATCTGTGTTACATTTATCTATACGATTGTGTCATAAACGCCATATTTGACCTTGACGTATATCATCCTCGTGTTTTGATGCCTGCGAACAAGTGTTTCTTCTTTTTGTGTCATTGTGAGTTCTGGATTATGTGCTCTTTTATCCAACTTATATGCACCCATCGCAGCTGTAAATGCTGATGCACGATGGGTTCCTCCGATTGTCCGGCAGTGGAAAAGCATCATGTTACAATGGTGTAGATTTAAAATGATGCCAAACAGAATGAATAAAAAAATTTTACTGGACAGAACATCATGCTGTAAATAAGAGAAAAAAAAACTGGAACAAGAGAGTGAGAGACGAACAGTAACAAGACGTGTGTGCAAGGAAGTGGAAAGGCTCATAAGCATATCTCAAACAATGGCATGAAAAATTACAAAAGGAAAATGGAAATAGAGGGAGAAATATTAATTAAGGATATACAGATGTTTTAAGAATAAATTTGGAGTGGGAAAAGTACTTATTACTGAATATGCAGGGATTTACCTCGACATATAAATTTAGGAGTCCCTCGGACTCGCAACTAAGAACTTTAGGGGTCCAAGCCTATAACTTGGGGGTTCCACTCTGACAAAGTTTCTTTGAAATATTTACATGGATTCAATTTCAAAGCCATCTTTTTGAGTTCTGCTCTGGAAATGAAATGCACCTCTTTTGAGACAAATTCCAAACTGTTTCCATGGAAACCAAGAAAAATAGAAATCACAAGATTCCCAACAATAGCAAAAGGCACCACTTCAGCACCTTCTACCTGCAAAGTTTCATTAAAAAATATCAAACGATTTTCGAGTTCTGCTCTGGGAAAGAAAACTTTGCACGGACACACGAATGCACGAACGCAGTCAATTTTCATACCCCCACAAAACGTGTTGCAGGGGATAAAAAAGCCTCTTCAAAGTCAATTTTGTGTTAATGAGGAGGACAAAAAGAGTAAATGTAAAATCTCCCTAAATAGCAAAAGGCACATCAAACACACAAAGTTTTGTGTAAAGATATTGAACGGTTTTCCCAGAAAGGAACACTACACCCTTCAGAGTCCAAATTAATTTGTTTCAATGGTAACCTCAAAAATAAAATAAAAAGAATTCACTTAATTGAATAAGCCAAATTCACATTACTATGTTTATTAATGTAGAAATTTTTGTGTAAAAACATTTCAACAGTTTTCAAGACCTGCTCTGTTAAGAAACTCTACCTCACCTTCAGAGTCAAAGACGAATTTGTTTCTATGGTAACTAGAAAATTTAATATCTCAAAATAGCAAAAGGTATATGTACAGTACTTCATGAGTGAGTAAGTGAGTTATTGTTTTACGCCGTTTGGGCAATATTACAGCCATTAACGGTAACAGTACTTCATGAACATATAAAGCAGTTCATGTGTTGTCTGACCTCATTACTCATGTAACTGAATGGTCTCGTAAATAAGTTGGCTGATCTTAAAGAGATACGAGATACGCACAATAAGGGTTAAAATATTGAAAGTTTTAAAATTCTGATCTGGAAAGTAAACACAGATGGACGGTCAGACAGACCAGATGACCACTATATCCTCTTACACCCCCTCCCCTTCACCTTCACGAACCCCCAAATAACAGTAGACGAAAGGCTGATTTGTATGTTAAATGTCATGTCTCATAAAAAGTTATTGAAACTGTGTGTTACCCACAGACGTGGTTGAAAGAAACTAACCTTTTAATGAAATGACCTTTTATATATAAAAACAAAGGCGAAACAGATCTCCACCAATTACATACCAATAACCTTATGTTATGTGAGTAAACTGTTATCTCTATTCTTAAGAGACTGACCATGTACCTGGAATTATCTAATGTTTTGTCAGAAATCCAAGCTGGATTTGGAAAAGGTTATTTCTTGTGCACCTTTTTAAAATTCCAAATAGGAATATTTTGTGCATTTATCATCCAAAACTAGAGGAGATATCGCTTATATAAGATCAAACAATATCTCCTTGGAAATATCGTCACAAATGATGTCATTTCATTGTTGCGATATCTCCGGCATGACATCATACCCATTGTTCCATCATTGTGACGTGACAATGAGTGTACAGCAGCACTGTTGTAGATTACGGCAGCACAGAAAAATTGTCATTAAGCATTTACAAAAGGATAGATTAAAGTCACCAGACTGACTTTGAATGATGAATAGAATCTCACCCTCGTGTCTTCTGATATCAAATATATCAACACTTGTTGATAAAAGTTTAAAAATCCTCGGCAAGCCTCGGAGTTTTAAACATTTATCAACTTGTGTTGATATATTTGATAGCAGAAGACACTTGGGTCAAATTCTCTATTTATTGATTTTGAAAAAGCCTTTGATACTATTTTGCGAGTTGGAATGTGTTGTAAGTTGCTAAACTATAAAATTACTGGTAAATGTTTTACGTTAATTCAGTTCATGTGCATAACATAAAACCGTATATTTCACACAAAGAACATCCTACAAAATACTTCAACTGTCTTTAGTGAGTGAGTGAGTGAAATAGAGTTTTACATGGCTTTCAGCAATATTTCTGCTATATCGCCATAGAGTGTACAAGAGACACACCGAGAGAGTAGCAGATGAGAAACAGAGACTGACCGAAAGAAAAGCTACAGCAAAAGATCCCCATTTTAGCCAGCTTGTACGTCAAGCATGGGGTTACTGGGTCCTATTCTTTCCAGTGCTTGAGAACACTCCCCGGAAACCCCACGGGGTTAACTGTCTTTAAGGTCTAAGGCAAGGTGAAAAGCTATCTCCGCTATTATTTTCTTTATATCTTTATGATTTCGAACGCTACTTCTTTATCATGCGAAGGTGTTATCTTAGCTAATGACCAAGTGTGCTTATATTTGAAGTTATTCGCTCTATATATGCGTAACACTAGCGTAATATTAGTAATATTATATTGTTCAAATATTTATACTTTCAGAATCAAGTACGACCAAGATGTTATACGTATTGCTCGTTTTAGTATTTTTGGAAATTGTGTGTTTATTTCAAACTAAAAAATTCATTTTTGATCAAACTGTCGACCTTGTTGTAAATTTAATGAAGATTATTGCACATTGCTGTGTTAACTCCTCAGTATGCGTAAAGCCTTGAGTGTAAATGAAGTTCAGTTTAGCTACAGCGCCACAGCATTTGCGTTTATTACGATTAGTTTTCATAAAAGCTCCAGAACTAGTTGCTATGAGCGCGTTGCTGGAAGCCTTTAGGAGAAAGCACGCCGCCAGGACAGATCGACGAGCACAACACCCCGCCAGTATCACACCTGTCTCCCTGTAGACGCCCGGGTATCACGTGCTCACTTAGTGAACATTTTTGACGAGTCTCACAATCACTTCAACACAAAATCAAATCGATTCTACTTTGTGTGTGTGTACACGGGTTAACACTCAGGGCATGTATATACTTATATACATACAACAGGTCCATTGTGCAGTCGTTGGCCTGGTCTCGGTGTCAATAATAGCTACACTTGACTGAAGGTGACCTTCACCTTTAGCTCTATAAGAGGGTCGCTAAATGACAGTGGAAAATTTTCCTATATATGTACAATATAAAGAGCTTGTACTGCAGTGCAGCTCAAAACACTGGGTGCCTTTCATCATAGCAGACGTGAGGTAAATATAAAGTAATGGTTGTTGCCCGTCATGTTTTCATGACGTATTTCCATTTGTTTCCCAATAGAGACCTTTACATGCTTAATGTGGAGATTAACGGAATGTGCATATAGTTGATACTGCATTGTATCTAAATGAAGGTAAAGTGTTTTTTTACCGGCAAACTATTTGACTTTTTTGTAAAAACAAACCCAACAACAACCTTTCACTTAGTAAAAGTTATGAAATATGTAAATTACACCCGATGTTTTAGTTGTTGCAATTGTATACATTTAATTTAGATAATGCCGAGATACTGATACCATGCCGAGATACCATGCATGATACTGATACCATGCCGAGATACTGATACCATGCATGATACTGATACCATGCATGATACTGATACCATGCCGAGATACTGATACCATGCGGGTGTGGCGTGTCTGGTCTCGAGGAACACCTCAATGGCACACATGACCTGGTGGCCGCTGTGCGCAACGTTTTGTCGATACTGTCAGGTTTATTTTCATCACATTTGTTAAATTTTAATTAAGATATATGCATAGTTAAAATTGATAGACTAACAGAAACGTGTGTGCCCTGCAAACGTGTTACTGTGACCGAGTAAAACGTTCAACATTATAACATTACGCCAACAGTAAATTAAACAAGAGAAAGTCGTTATCGCGAGGCATGAGGCGCGAGGCTGCAGCCAAACGGAGCGTGCTTTCTAGAAGGATTGTTAATGGGACTTCTCAGCTGGACACTCGCGTCATCCACAGTTACGCAAGGGAGATAACTGCTTGAACAGGTCGTCGTATAACACAGCTTCAAGTACGCGATACCCTCCATCGCACATCTATTGTGTGCTATATTACAGTATCGTTTATTTCAATAAGTAGAAATTCTCGTGAAACAGAAAGATTGTCAAAACATGGCGTTTATTAATCGGTATTCTGAGTATGGTTATAACACATATTTAGAATGTGGTTTTTATAGTTTTAAAGGCGTTTTGCCCGTCGACGAAATACCTTAGTTGTGAAGCAGACGTTAAACCCAAAATAATGATAAAAGACGTTTTGAAATCGGCGGCAAATATGCTTATATTAAATTGACCACTCACAGGTGCTTCGTACCAGGGAAACAGGACCCATGTACAATACAGAGGACAGTTGTGACATCATGAACGTCGAAGAACAATAATCAATAAACTTATTCTGTCAAACTTATTTTATTATCCGTTGCCTGAACGAAGTTCGCGGAGGATATAGAAACGGGCTCCGTTCGTCTGTCACGTTTCAAGAGTAGAACTTCAAAACCGTTTTCCCCACGTGTCGTTTTTAGTAGTCCTGCTTTATGATCGTGGAATAGTTATAGAGCCTTGTGGGCAGTTAGGATAAAATATAAGCAAGTCAGTAAAAAAATACAGCTTTTTGAAAAATTGGGAATTAAAACAATAAAGGATTTCATAGACAAAATTTTGGCCTACGTTTTTATCGGTCTAACAAAATATGATGTAGTTTTTAAAGTGCTAGCTCACTGGAGTACTACGTCGCAGTGTAATATATACAATTCATTCATGCATATTCATCTGACTCTCATCAAGCCAATCTGTATTGTCCCTAGGTGTTGAAAACAGCGTTAATCCCGATCTCATTCACTCGCCGTTAATGACCAGCGTCAAAAGGAAGTACCACCCGCATATATGTGTTTCAGACTGACGCGGCCATTGATCGAAAACCAAGTACTGGTTTCAGTATTACAACATAAACGGCCGCTGAAAGGGTCATATAGAGCGGTGTAACGATTCATTGATAGTATCGAGATCGTCATCGCCTGTCATATGGTACGATGTATCGATAAAAAATTCATTTAGGCAATAAATAAAATACTTCTATCGCGAATATAGACGATACATCGATGTATCGCCACCAAAGACAATACATTCCGATACCGCGTAGTGAACTTCAACAAGACATTACAAGAGTTAAGTTCGTAATTCAATGCTGGGAAGGTAACTCGTTAGCGAAAAGTACATTCATCACATGTCGGAAAAGTTCTACTACGGAAAAAGGATTAGAAAATACGCCAAAAGGACAAGTTGAATTATATACCAGAAATTTGTTTCGTGATACATATCGTCTCTGCACCCATGTATCATGATATATATCGTCTGGCACTTCATTGGACAATACTTTTGTGATATATCGTATCGGCATGAAATGTAAGTAACGGAATATATTATCTCGCAGCATTATCCACGATATACAGCTCTGGTAATATAGGATACTAGTCATGTTTGAAAACTAAATGCACTCAACAACAAAAGTTCCTGTGACACATATTTTTTTAGGATAACGTTGATTCAGTCACACCAAAACCACAAACACACGTCCACAATACAGTAATATAACGTGCAAACGCATCTTGACATGCCTGTTTGTAAATTCAGTGAAATTGACTTTGCTCATGCAGTTTTGTGGAAAACCATTAAGTCTGTGGGTATTGAAACATGAGTTGTGGAGAGACCTCTTCATTGAGAATAACGAATCGTTTTATGAGTATTACCTGGGAAAGAAAACCATTTAATTTCCAACCAGAATTTGACATTCATGATGCCAAGAATTTCTGAAAATGACCGCTGGATGCCAGAACCGCACAACGAGAATTTGCTCGTGGATTTAATGTCCATAGGAACACCATATGAAACGTGTGGACTAATTACGTGAGAGACCATTTTCACAGTGGCCGACCACCGGTAACGACCCCAAGATAAAACAACTGAATTCGACACATGCATCATTGGAATCGGTTCCAACCAGCAACACTCACAGCTGCAACAGCCCCTGGCCAAAGGCGGATATCGTCATAAACATAACGTCGACGCTTACGGTGGTACGGGATCATTTCTTCACGTCCCGGTCATAGCTCTACACCATTCACATGGCGTTCTTACAGTTTACAGATATTTCCTATCCTTCATTATTGTTATTATTTACAAGCTAGATGTTTGTTCTATACATTACAGATATTTGTCTGGAACGGGAGTTCTTTAAATTGCGTCACAAGAACTTTTGTTGTTAAGTGTAATTATTGAATTTACAACATGTGTACGTATATGCTGTGTAAAAAGCATAAACACTTGAAATTGTATAAATAATCTTGTAAAGACAACAACGTGTAATCCAGTTTCCATGTGGCACAAATATACAAACTGCAAGTACTTTTATTAAATATATTTGAAACTGTTTAACTAAAACATTTTAAACTCGTCAAGTTATTCAAAACAGGATATTTTAAGACCTATCTCTGTTGTTTTTTGTAGTTTCATAAAAGTTTAAAGGGTTTTGTTAAAATTTTCTTTTTAAAAAAAACAACAACAAAAACCAATTTTAGTCCCCTGTACTAGATCCCCAATCCTCACCAACCTAAAGCTTCAATGTACGCGCCGATGAACAAGTCATGTTCAGACACACATCGCCCGCTACGAACCACCAACATAACTGGTTTACTTTTAAACATCATGTCGTTATTTAAGCTCATCGTGCGACATTCTGTAGTTGATACATATGTAATGCACCTGATGCTATCGCCATGGATTCATTTCACAGCGTATTTAATACCAGAACTTCCAGCTGCTGTACCCTGTAGTCAAGCGTGAACGTGTATGACAGAGCGGATTATTTCATGGAAGATGTCTTAATGTCAGGGTGGGCAAGGGGTAAACATTTTTGTACGTGTTGTCCCATTAAAGTAAACATGTAGTCTGAGAAATGTATCTGACTGTCTGTTCATGCAGAACACGTGCAAAATGGCTGAAAACGGAGTCAATGTTACCCAAAACGGCACGGCAGCGACAAAGCGACAACATGTCGATGTGGGCATGAACAACGGAGTGCGCGTCAATGCAAAGAGTGAGTAGAGCTGTTCATGTACACAATACTGTTTTACTCTGCGTATGATTATGAATTGTAGCTACAAAGATACATAAATAATGTATGACCAAAATTGACAAACTACTGATGTGTGGGGTTATTAAAACAATTTGCATATTTCGAACCAAGTTTTTTACACACAACTTATCACATGTAAACTTTATTCTAAATAATATTGCAGTGTCACGGGCCTCGTCCAACACAGATTTCCTCAAGTCCATGTATGAAATCATGATGAAAGAGGCCATTCAAGAGGGTCTTGACGTCCGCAGGTACCATGGCACACGTGTATGGGTGTGTGTGTATGTGTGTGTATGTGCGTATGTGTATGTGTGTGTATGTGTATGTGTATGTGTATGTGTATGTGTATGTGTGTGTCTGTATGTGTGTGTATGTGTGTGTGAGTGTGTGTGTGAGCGAGTGTGTGAGTGTGTGTGTGTGAGTGTGTGTGAGAGAGAGAGTGTGTGAGTGGTGTGTGTGTGAGAGAGTGAGTGAGTGAGTTTGTAAGTGAGTGTGTGTGTAAGTGAGTGAGTGAGTGAGTGTGTGTGTGTGTGTGTGAGAGAGTGTGTGAGTGAGTGTGTGAGGGTGTATGTGTGTGTGAGTGTGAGTGTGTGTGTGTGTGAGTGTGCGTGAAAGTGTGTGTGAGTGTGTGAGCGAGTGAGTGAGTGTGTGTTTGTGTGAGTGTGAGAGTGAGTGTGAGAGTGTGTGAGTGAGTGTGTGAGGGTGTATGTGTATGTGTGTGTGAGTGTGAGTGAGTGTGTGTGTGTGTGTGTGTGTGAGAGAGAATGTGTGTGAGTGTGTGAGCGAGTGAGTGAGATATGTCGTCTCACCATATGACCCACTCTGCCACAACATAATTTCGCACGTTCGTTTTTGTTGGTGGGTTTGTTTCAGGTAAAGTGTGGTCAGAACACTCGCACAATTTGGTCTGTGTGATATAAACTGTGTAATGTATTTTGTGTGATATAAACTGTGTAATGTATTTTGTGTGATATAAACTGTGTAATGTATTTTGTGTGATATAAACAGTGTAATGTATTTTGTGTGATATAATCTGTATGGCATAAGCTGTGTGACAACATTTGTGTGCTATTGTAATCGGTTTGATCATAACTGTGATAGACTCTGATATATAATATATTCTGCATGGTATATTCTGTCTGATATAATATGTGTGAGTTATTTGTGTATTGCAGCAAAGTGGTTGAGTTCAGGCATCCAGAGGATCTGGAGAGAATTATTGAGCTTGACATTGGAGAGGATGTGACCACAGATGAGAAACTGCTTGCTTTGGCAAAACAAATCATCACATACAGTGTTAAGTCAGGTGTGGAACAATGGGCAAAGTGGAAAGCAACAAGATGCATACACTTGCTAAAACATAATGCTTTCTGAACTATTAGATTAATAGGCTTAAGGAACTTTCAGACATTTAAAAAAAAGTCAATTTAAAAGAACAAACAAACAAAAATACACACATAACCCATTTCCCCTACCCCCACCAACCCACAAATATAAAATTAAAACATGCACAAACAAACAGCAACAAAAACTAATCAAAACAAAATAATAAACCCAAGCAAATAAAACAGTACTTGCTTTATAGTGGTTTGTAGAATTTTTTAGGATAACAAGAACCAAATTGTAAGTGTTTGGCCCACACTCAGCTGCAGATATGTGTGCTTGCTTACCTTTTAGAAACGTACGCATTAACTTGGTTTAATTATGAAACTGAGAGCGAGTGAGTGAAATAGAGTTTTACGTGGCTTTCAGCAATATTTCAGCTATATCGCCATGTGTTGTGCAAAAGGCACACCGATGGAGTAGCAGATGAGAAAAAGAGACTGGGGTCCTATTCTTTCCAGTGCCGGAGGACCCTCCCCGGAAACCCCATGGGGCCGGAAACTGAGAAAATATAAGCTTGAATTTAGTCATTTGATGTCCAAGATAATGATGGATTTGGGGCATTCCTGAGCAAGGAATGCAAAATAACTCCCACCCAATTCCCCGCCCTCACCCCCACCCCCCTCGCCGCCCTAATATGATGCGATTGGGGTGGTGTTGGAGTTATATAACTAACAATACGTCTGTCGATCTGTCTGTCTGTAATCATTTCGTTTCCGGAGCAGAACTCGAAAACCGTTTAATTTTGTTTGAACAAATCTTTGCGGGTATTTGTATTTGGCTATTTGTGGAATTTTGTGATTTATTTCTTTCGGATCAGGGACCGGTCATTTATGCCAGTCTTGTGGGGAGGGTCATGATAAAAATACACATCTTTGAGAAGGGTCATGAAAAATGGTACTTTTAAGGGAGGGTCATTAAAAAATATGACAAGCATGCGGGATGGTAAGATTTCTAAAACATGACCGCCCCTCCCCCCACTCCACACACACACACACACACACACACACACACACACACACACACACACACACACACACACACACACAAACACAAAACCTCTCACCCCATCTCCAGGACCCAGAGTCAGTTTTAAAGGCATCATCTTGCAAATTCTAAACTTTCAGGGCATCCTCATTTCTTTAACCAGCTGTATGGTGGCTTTGATTCTCATGGACTCGCTGGAGCGTGGCTGACTGACACCCTCAACACCAGCCAGTGAGTAGCTTTAGGAGTAAAAGACACCGTCAACACGGCCAGTGACTAGCTTTATGAGTAAAAGACACCATCAACATGGGCAGTGATTAGCTTTATGAGTAAAAGACACCATCAACATGGGCAGTGATTAGCTTTATGAGTAAAAGACACAATCAACACGGCCAGTGACTAGCTTTATGAGTAAAAGACACCATCAACACGGCAAGTGACTAGCTTTATGAGTAAAAGACACCATCAACACGGCCAGTGACTAGCTTTATGAGTAAAAGACACCGTCAACACGGCCAGTGACTAGCTTTAGGAGTAAAAGACACTGTCAACACGGCCAGTGACTAGCTTTAGGAGTAAATACACTGTCAACACGGCCAGTGACTAGCTTTAGGAGTAAAAGACACCGTCAACACGGCCAGTGACTAGCTTTAGGAGTAAATACACTGTCAACACGGCCAGTGACTAGCTTTAGGAGTAAAAGACACCGTCAACACGGCCAGTGACTAGCTTTAGGAGTAAATACACTGTCAACACGGCCAGTGACTAGCTTTAGGAGTAAAAGA
>JAULCD010568924.1:0-14074 GCA_032361085.1 Calliostoma canaliculatum | reverse complement strand
AATAGGTTTTCAGCTGCAGTAGATGATACAATGTTATTTTTTGTCATTATGACAATAAAAAAGATAGGGTCGGCACCTATAATGGAGGCACGATCTGGTAATCGGAACCACAACATATTTTTGGGGGGGCCTTATTAAAATAATAACACACATTTATTTAAATAGTAACACACAAATCAGACTTGGTCCATTGCATTACGTTTCACTCCATCGGTCCAGGGGCATGGTTTACGCCATAAATTAAAATGGCTTTGTAAAACTAGCCTAGCCGGCCCATCCCCATCCCCATCCCCAGTCCCATCCCCATCCCCATCCCTGATTCCCCATCCCTAGTATAGACATTGAAAACTACATGGCAAGGGGGAGATAATTCAAGAGTGGTTTTGCAACCTGAGGTGTACACTAAGTTGTATATGAAAAGTTTCACTCTCCTGTACCTCCACACAACCTCTTTCAATAAAGAAGTCAATACCAGCACCACTACTACTACCATCATCGCCACCTTAATCCACCCCCCACCCCCACCCACACCCCCTACAAACATGACCGAACTCTACCACCCCTACTACCATCACCGCACCTGAAAACACTCCCATCTCCACAAACATGACCCAACTCTACAACCCCCACTACCATCATCGCCACCTGAAACCACCCCCACCTCCCAAAAACATGACCCAACTCTACAACCCCCACTACCATCATCGCCACCTGAAACAACCCCCACCCCTCACAAACATGACCCAACTCTACCACCCTCATTACCATCATCGCCACCTGAAATACAACTCCCCACTGACACGACCCAATCCTACTACCATCATCCCCACCTAGAACTACCACAACTAACATGACTTAACCCCACCAACCTCACCGCCTCCTTAAACCACTATCACCACCACCACCACCACCACCACCACCACCACCATCACTATTACCACTCATCACTCATCACCACCACCACCATGGTCACCACCTGAAACCACCACTAACATGACCTACCTCCATCATTGTTTATTAACCATCATAATTATTTTTGTTTAATTATAGGACAAACAACAGTACACTTTGGAGAAGAAGTTCCTTCATGGTCAAAAGAGTTACTATTTTGAGCATGGGCGGTTCCACTACAAGCTGTGTTTCACCCAACTAATACAAGAGAATCTGGAGACCAACAAGCAACGACCAATCTGCAGACGTCCTATGTACGTCTCGGCCAATGATGTTCTGGAAAAGCGCGTCTTGTAAGTGTCCAGTTGTCCTGACCCTTAAAGAGCTTGGCCCAGTTCCACAAAGCTCTAATAGCCTAAGATGTCCTAACTTTCATCTTAGCGCTCTCGTTAACAGAGCTTTGTGAGGTGGGGTCGGATCATAATTACCCAGTTCTTTTTTTATGTGTTTAGTTCAAAAGTAAGTAGAGAAAACCCCAAATATTTTTTGTTGAAAATTAATCTCAGCTTATGATGACTTTGTGGAATGTGTCGCTAAGGTGGCTAAGGTTGTTTTAGTGGCATTTAGAAGTCAGAATGATGGCAAATGCAGATATGTATGAATTACAACTCCTTGTATTTTGGTATTTTTCAGCATTAATTTATTCTCACATTAATTTGATGATCTACAGTACTTGTACTTCCAGTGTTAAGCCTTGTGTTGAATTAGTTTTAGGTGCACTTAACACTGTGACCCCTTGGTGCTGTTAAAAACCAATCCGGTGCTAATTGTTTAAAAGAGCTCTTTAAACAAATTGCTTCATGTTACGATTTCAACAGTTTATTTAACAAAAGGCTCTAGAAAGCCTTGAAAATTGTAATTATTTTTCCAGTGCGGGATTTATCAGGAAATTCAGAAAAAAAATTAAAATCTGGAAAAAATCAGTAAATTTTGTATTTACTTAATGTGGGACTATTATGAAAGTAGCCTTAATTTTACGAACTTGAATAAAAAATAATGATGTTCACTTATAAGGTGAAGGGACGGTGTATAGCAACTGGTTGATATTTAATATCTGTTGAAAAGTGTGTACAATATAAAATATAATCACTAATTGATATTGGAGATCATGACCAAAACATCTGGAAATATAAAACGGAAATATCAGGGAATTTTAGTTTAAAAAAGTGGGAACTATGCTCTCTCATTCATTGATTTACTCCCTCATTTATTGATTCACTCTCTCATTCACTGATTCACTCTCTCATTCACTGATTCACTCCCTCATTCACTGATTCACTGCCTCATTCACTGTTTCACTCCCTCATTCACTGATTCACTCAATCATTCACTGATTCACTCCCTCATTCACTGATTCACTCCCTCATTCACTGTTTCACTCTCTCATTCACTGATTTACTCACTCATTCACTGTTTCACTCCCTCATTTATTGATTTTCTCACTCATTCACTGATTCACTCTCATTCACTGATTCACTCCCTCATTCACTGATTCACTCCCTCATTCACTGATTCACTCACTCATTCACTGATTCACTCCCTCATTCACTGATTCACTCTCTCATTCACTGATTCACTCGCTCATTCACTGATTCACTCCCTCATTCACTGATTTACTCCCTCATTCACTCCCTCATTCACTGATTCACTCACTCATTCACTTATTCACTAACTCATACATTGATTGATTTACTCCCTTATTCACCGATTTACTCCCTCATTCACTGATTTACTCCCTCATTCACTGATTCACTCCATCATTCACTGATTCACTCTCTCATTCACTGATTCAGATCCCACCCTGCGTGGCTGCAGGTGCTCCCCGAGAACACGTACTCTCTCCCCGACCACTGGAGCCCCCTAGACCGGATCCAACACTTTGAGCTGGTTCAACTCGACACTTTGTCGGACAGGTTTCATGAGATTGAGCACAGCTTCCACTCCACCCTGAATAAAACCCGCTACCCGATCTTCAACATCTTTCAGGTGCAGAACCCGTCCATGTGGGACAAACACTGCAGGTAGGGGGCGCTCTTGTTGATGATGTTTAGTGCACTGGTTTCAGATGTTATGTTAGCACTAGGTTTAATCTAAGGCATAAGTTTAGATTAACTCTTAGAAACCTGTACAGAGAGGCACAAGAATTACAAAGCATAGCATGTGTCTGTACTAACAGTAGGCACAGGTTCATGAAAAAGGTCTTCATTCCCCTGTCAGAAACAGCAGAATTAAAGGTTTCTCTCAGCACATGCGGTTTAAAAATGGTTTCGTGCTACTATACCGACCTCCGTGGTGTAAAGTTAGAGCGTCTGCTCAGAAAATGGAGTGTGCGGTAGGTTGGTGGTTCGAACCCTGGTTGCGTCAGATCAAAAGACATTATAAAAGTTGCACTCTTGCGATGGTTTGTGGTGAGGACTAGTTGGCTCGGAGTCAGTATAATGTGTCTGAGTGAGATAATTATGTAAACTGCGACATAATTTCTCCGTGAGCTAGCACGTTAAAAATCGGTGAAATACCTGATCTGGTACAAGCAGACACACATACATGCATATAAAAAGATTGCGGGAGCTCGGCATCACTCTCGGCAGTGGATAACTGTTTTACAGGGCAGTGAGGATAGGGTGCATTGCTAGCATCACCCTTGGTTCGTCAGTACCAGCCGAGACTCGCAGATTTCACAGAGCCACACTAGGTGTTCCCTTGCTGTAAAATCTGACCGCCGTGATATAACTGAAAATTGTTGAAAACGGCGTTAAACCCTAACTCACTCACTCACACTCACTCTTAGCTAGTCCCTCCCTCCCTGGCATGTTTAGAATGAAAGAAGTTGCCATACTTATTATTTCATGTTATATTGTTAGGTACATTTAGGTATTTTACAAACCCATGTTCGTGCATCCAGGGGGATCAGATGCTCCTGGAAATGCTCGGTCGAATGAGGGCTGAGATCCGCCGGAATGACCTTGAAGGTAGGGGATCGATCAAGATGGCGCAACTCTGGTTTGGAAACATGACCCGTTACATGGATTTACTCCTGGAGACACAGAAGGAACTGGCTGATGAGATTAACCAGATGCTTGACGAGAGGCAGGCCATCAACCTTCAGAAGATGGTGGCAATCTTCATTGTGGTTGTGTGCGTCTTCATTCTCTGCCCTATCATCATATATGCGGTGTACTCACTCACTGACGAGATTCAGAAGTATTCGATGACGTTGGCAGAAAGGTGGGTGAATGTGCTACAAAAATTATTGTTGTCAAATACCAAGATTTTAAGAATTAAAACATAACCTGTACAAATATCACTGGAAAAAATGTATATAAATTATTTATAGAATTTCATTGGTTTGATGAGATGTCTAAAGGATGTACTGAACGATGCCTTAAATCTTGAATAATAAAGATGTCATCTGTACATATATATTTCATAAATAAGCAACGTTTCGGAATAGGTTCTTGTTTTTTTACCAAAACCTCATTTGGAATATGTATTAAGTAAGCTGTTATTAATAACAATTCTTTATTACTGCTTATACAATTATACAATTATACAATTATAAAGATTCATTTGACAGAATAGTTTTCTGCTAAAGGGGACGAGGTGGCCGAACGTTTTTCTAGTCATTTGTTTTACAAACAGGGCAATAAAAAGTTAACTTGCTAAAGGTCACTTTATTCCAGCTATTTAGTGCAAGGATCATGTATCCGTGAGTGATAATGGTGTATTTGAGGTTTACTTTTTTATCTGTATTTGCCTGTATGAACGTGGGGCAACTATTAAAAGCATTCAGCAGCAATCGTTTTACCTGTTTGCACAGTGATTTGTGATGACAGCTTATTTGCTTTTGGCCGATGGAACAAATTGTGCAACTATTTATTTTAAACATGTGGATGAAATATGCAATTATACTATTAAACATATTAGTCATATTCATGAAATATCCCCAAATTCAGAGCAGTGACAATATATTTGTATTTCACAACTCGAATTCAATTGATGAAATATACATCGCACTTGAAAAAATGTATAGAAATTATTCAGCGGTTTATTTTTGGTTTGATGAGATTTCCAAAGGCTGAATAATTTCTATACATTTTTTCTAGTGTCGTATGAAATAGCCTCTACAAGTTTAACTCCAAGTTTACAGGGGAACGCTTATTCAGGTAGAAGTGTTACCTGTGTTTACCTTGGGTAATGACTGTTACAAAATCCGCCCTACATATATTTCACAAGAAAACGGTTGTTGAGATTAAGCTTTACTTAAGTTCATCTCGGGCAACGATTATCAAAACTAAAGTTTTAAATTTTATTCTGCAGTGTTGCGATGTTTTCAGGTGGTGTAATTCGTAACTCTGTGTTATTGTGTGTTGGAAAACGATGTTGTGGATGACCTGAATTGACCCTGTACAACAATTGACATGGAAAATAATGGGAAAGGTTACTGTAAACAACAAATGACATTTAAAGAGTTTAAAGAGTTTTTAGATTAAAACACTTGTTTGTGGTTTACATGTTTTACCTTTGTTTTTATATGGCAACGGTTATTTTCTCAAAAGTTTACCGGTGTATTCAAGTACACGTTTCAAGGAAGTACAGTTAGAATAGGTTTACCTGTGTTTACAAAGGGCGACGATAGTTACGATGACCCCAGTTAGTATCACAAGGCCGATCACAGCTATCAATACAGCTTCTGGCATCATACCTAAATAAAGAAAGTACAACACATTAACCATTAGAGTACCAGGTTGATTTTTGTAGCACTTATAACTGCTACTACGTAGTGTTGTTGAAACCTACCTGTGATAATTTGTTTCAAAAAGCTCCGCAGGAGCTCTTTGAAACAAAGTATCACAGGATAGGTATTCAACAGCTTATTCGGATTGGATTTGGACAATGAAATAAAAAGGGTGTTGCGCTTGGCACTTTAGGTTAAAAATAGGGCACAACTTTCCTTATTCTTCTTCATCGAGACTGATATTAGGTATGAAAAACTGTGGAATGTAATGGATATCTCAATCTGAATTATCGAGGGCCAATATTATTCGACAAAAAAACATAATTTTCTTAAATAAATATGTAAGACATCAACTTTAAAGAAAAATCAAAATCTAACTATGACCTATTATGAGGTCATTTAATATTCACATTAAAACATCATGCCAAAACTTAAATATATCTAGTGATTATGTTATTGTTTAACGCTTGAGGCAATATTACTGCCATTAGCAGCGAGGAATAAACCAAAGTATATATAAAACATAAGTATACATTTGTCAGTTTCTTTCAAAGGTTAAAAGTGTGTGCACTTTTTAAATTTAAAAGATTTGTTAAAGTCAAGAGGGTAATTTGCTTTTTACAGATCACACTGTCTCTACTCTAATCAATTTACACTACCAATTGCACTACTTTAATCAATTTACACTACCAATTGCACGAACTCGTGGTGCTCTGAGGTTCAAAATCACGTGTAATCTTACCATTAGGGTTTTCTGTTGTCGGGCCATTGCAACTGATGGTAATTTCAGACCTGTTGGTCTTGGCTGAAACAAAACAGCAAAAATCAATAGAGCACCTTTAAAACTTCAAAGCCGTTACATCACCTCCAGCATGCGACAAGGTGGCAATTCTCACTTCAGGGCCCTGTTACTCAAAGCGATCTTAGGCTAAGTTGATCGTAAATGTTAACATATAACATTGGCTTACGACGGTTGTAGCGCAGAAATCGCTTTGGAACCGGTGCCATACGGCACCGGTTCCAAATCCATTTTTGCGTTACGACCTCCGTAAGCCTATGATAAGAAACGGGACATTGTTTCAAAAATCACTTACGATCAACTTAGCCTAAGATCGCTTCGTGAAACGTAGGCCAGAAGACACTGTAACTAGTTATTATATTCCTTAGAGCGCCCGGGGCATGATTTGTTAATATAAAGTCTCACACAGGCTAATGCACTGGGCTGATGGATCCAGTTTAACAAATGCCAAAAAAGTTAAACACTGACGTTAAAAAAAACCACATTTGGTTTGTACAAATATTAAAATTTTCTATAACTAGGAACTTTTCATGGAGACAGATTGTTTAATTATTTTACAAATAGCAAAATCGTAAAAAACTGTGTTTTTTTAAAAAGATTTTGTTTTTTGTGAACAGAACCATTTAAGCTATCCTACGTCTGTTCAAGGGTTTATGAAACCCCATTTTGCGACCATTATACTTTGATTACTTTACAAGAAAATTACACGAAGTTCACATGAAAAGAAAAAGATCCCCATGATAGAATGATGTTTTTCCTGCAGTTATTTCATTGCAAGTAGACATATGTCATATCCAACAACAAGACTAAGAAACCTATATAATGTTCTGTCTGGTATTTCGCAGGTTCAATAAAGCCAAAGCAGGTTTTACAAGCCGTTCAATAACACTTTATTGACAGGAAAAGCCATCACAAGCCATATAAAAACATGATATTGACGCAGGAGTTCATTACAAGCCATACAATAACATATATTGACGGGACAAGCTATGTAATAACGTCGCAAGGCTCTTTAAGCTCTTAATATTGTTTATGCAATTGTCATTAAAATCAATTTCACCGGTCTTGAAACTATGTCAAACGTCTGTTAGTTTCGAAACCGAACCTTCTGATTAGCAGTGATGGTCCTTTTAGACCAACTATAAATTTTGGACTGAAATACAGCTGATTGAGTGTTGACATTTTGATATTTCATTTGATATTGATTTAAAATTTAAAGGTTATTTTATAGGTTCATTGTTAATCTAATCAATATTGACATATTACCCAGTACTTGATCTTTCACTATATCATATATTGATTCAAAAGCTTTGACATTAAGCCCATTGTTATTCTGTTCAATATTCATATATTACCCGGTCCTTAATCTACTAAGGGATCAAATATCGATTCAAAAGCTTGAAAAATAATTTGATAACGCTCACTGTTATTCCGTCGACGAATTCCACAACGGATGATTACATTGGTTGATTAGATTTATGCGCGTTGAATGAGACACAGTTTCTTGCTTTTGCTTGGAGAAACTATTGGGGGTAGAGGTCGTAAATTATGGGCCCACGGATTCGCCTTTAGTTTTGCATTTATTACCCTGATCGCCAAAAAATGGGAAAATGGATTCGGTTTACAAATGCTAAAATTGTTGTCAACTGTGCTCTTACCAAAGAAAAACTTGTTTTCCTTTCGAAAGAGCACAGTTGACAACACTTTTGGCATTTGCAAACCGTCTCCATTGGTGCACAGTTGCCGTATGTTCTGCAAGAAGACTAGGATGTCATTTCCGTCCATACTTAGTTGTTATTCTTGTATGATTCATCTTAAAGACTGTAGATGGATGATATATGAACCATCAAAATAACAAGCAAGCAGGCTTGCAGAGGGCAACGGATTTGATTTGCGGATGCCAAAATTGTTGTTTAGAGTGCACTTTCTGAAGCAAGGTTTTCTTGGGAACGTTCCCATTGTGGAATGGTATTGACATTGTTTAACCGGAGACATGAGCCGACTGCGAGGCCTCTATGTGTGTCCTTCACAATGAAATCCAATCATCCGCCTCAAAGACCCATGACACACAGACAACAAGCTCTTTCAACGCATTACAGCATGATTAGCTTTGGACGGCACCAAGTTAACCTCTGTAACGCTGAAGCGACTGTACAAGGCTTGTCCTATACTAGGCTATACGTTGAGAATTGATTTACCCAAGAGAGCTGGATTTGCTTTTATAGCACACTAAACTTTGACCACATTGTGCAGGTGAAAACCTATCCCCGAGTAAATTTAAATATATGGGAAAGAGCTTCAGAGGCGACGTTTCACATGACGTCAAACATTTTACTGGGCTTTACATCCAGATTTACAATTGCCAAAAATCGTTGTAAAATGAGCACATTCTAAAATGATGAAAGTTTTTCTTAGGAAAGTGCACATTTCACAACCATTGTTTGGCATTTGTAAACCTAAACCACTGGCGCAGGAAGATGTTGTGAAACGGTACATTGGATACAACAAAACAAGTTTTAACAGCCTTATCATGTTACACATTGGGCACTGGAATCTACATGAAGTCAATGGCGTTTGTTCGATAAAAGAATCACAATAATGTTTTGATTAAACGGTACACAATGCTTTTTTATCCATATTAACAACAGCAAAAGACATTTAAATAACTATTATTGACCCATTGTTTTTGGGAGGGTAAATGACCCATATCTAATCAAACCCAATTTGCAACTTTAACTTAAATATAAATAATAGATTAAATAGCATCATTAGGAATATTTGTTTTTATATTAATGCATTGTAAAAGATAATTTCTTCAGTTTAATATTACGTATGCAACAACAATAATTCATAATTCTCCACAGTTTCTTATAACACTGTACATTATGAAAAATAAATCAATTATGTAAAACAATATATACAGGAAACAACGAACACAACCCACACCAAACAAAACAAATCAAAAGAAACTGAAAACAAAATCAATGTTATATATTTAACAGTTAAAACAATGATATATCGTTTCAATATGTTGAATATAAAAAACCCCACTTATCCTTACCTTCTACTTTTAGCCAGACAAAGGACGGATACTTTTTCGTCTTTATTGGTCCAAGTGTTATATGAAAGTTTTTGGACAGTGTGGAATTCAACACCGGAACACCAAACACGTAATCCTTATCGACACAATAAAGGTTCTTATATATTTGGCTTTTGTCTTTGGCATCTACTACACTAAGTTTGGTATAATGGCACTCCATATCCTCTGTGTCGTCTTGCAGCCGTACATCCAGAGCGGTCACTGTGATTGGTTCAGAACCCGATGACGTCACTTCGCAGGAACAGTCATGTTCCTTAGTTTCTTTACTTTCGAAGGTCTTGTCATATTTGAGAGTGATGGAACTTCCCTTCACTGTTCGGGATTCACAGAACCCGATTGAGTCGGTGTCTGAAAACAGTTAAAAAATGTCTTAGAAGAATTTAACAAAGTCTCAAAGCAATCAACAATCTGAACAAATCAACATCTCTGAGACCTCAAGAATGTTTTCTTTGATAGAAGGTGACATAACATTCATCCTATAGGTTTAGATTAAAAATACCAAAATTGTTGTTAACTGTTCACTTCCCGAAGAAAAGTTTATTTTACGAAAATTCAGTCTACAATTATTTTGGTATTTACAAATAAAAACTCATTGGTCCAGGGCCCCGTTTTAGACAGACGTCATGACTTCACGACGTCGTAAACCATGTCATTGGATTAATGGATTCGGTTGACAAATGTAAAAGATCGTTGCAAAGTGTGCACAACGATGTTTTACATTTGTAGACCAAATCCATTAAACCAGTGACATAGTATATGACGTCGTAAATTTATGACGTCTTTGCAAAACGAGGCCCAGTATTACATGTCTATCACTGTGGGACTGTACAAACAGAATTACTTAGTATTAATGATAATGGGATTATTTTGTTAATGTATATTTGTTCTTGTGTATAGTGTAAAATATCTGAGTGAAGTTGTTAGTTAGTTCGGACTTTCATCAGTACTTGCAAGTCCTGTTGAAAGTCCAAACTCACTCACTATCTGTGCAAAAAGAAGACACGACAAAGTATGTATTGTACATACGTATCTTTTAACGTATAATCTCTGAAATAAGCAAGTATCAATAACCAATAATACAGGACTGATAGGACCGGTTTACAAATGTCAAAATCGTTGTAAATGGTGCACTTTTAAAAAACCAAATTTACTTTTTTCCTAAATTGTAGACATTACATAAGGGCAACTTAAAATCCTGATTACTACTCAGTATTTAAATGACATGAACTATGTTTGGATTTCTGGTTCAGTTTGCAAATGCCATGATCGTTATGACCTGTGACCTTGACAGTCATAATGTATTATTAGTTATTAATATTATCTTAGTTTACAAATTAGATGAAATGTATGTAAACACAGTCAATTCGGTCGTGGTAATCTAGTTGCCCAAAAGGTCAAACGCAATACGTAACTAGCTAGAATGCGCTTGATTTCAACATTCAATGTGAAAATTTATAAATGATCTATATATAATACATGTGAGAAAGAAACCATCTGTAGTTGAGCAACGTAAGGAAAGTCAGATTTGTTGTATTACCGTTGCACCCATGTAACAGGGACAACTACATAAGGCCAACTAAAAAATATGTTGTGGTTCCGATTACTCGACCTTGCCTACATTATGGGGGCCGATCATAATGACAAAACAATAACCTTATGTCATCTAAGGCAGCGGGAAACCTATTTTATGTTGTTATGCCTTAAAGTGTTGAACACAACAATAGCTCATTTTAGTTTTCAAATTATAACTAATAAAGGCTGTTAAAAACCTATCCTGTGATAATTTGTTTAAAAGAGCTCTTAAAGGAGCTCTTTCAAACAAATTATCACAGGATAGATTTTCAACAGTACAAGGTGGTCACAGCTTTAAGACTGAAATCCCCTCGGCATTTTAAGGGTTAAAATTAGATGTCAGGAAAAACATATTCGATAAAAAAAATATGGAATTCCCGACCGACCTACCGTACATTTTAAAGACATGTATTCGGAACCACAACACTTTTTTGGTTTGGCCTAAGGATACCCAGTCATTGCTTAAAGTCTGAATGCAAAAATAAATATGTTGTGGTTGAAGTAGTAGATCACACAAACGGATTTCCCTTTGATCAGTAAAAAACACAACGTTTTCATTTGAGAATTCACAAAAGGTAGTATTTTAAACAATAATAAAATATATTGTAATTACTCTTTGAGAAACACTAAAATTGCCCTTTGTGAAATAATGACACGTAAATGCGTCTTTTAAGCAGAATCAAAGTATATTATAGTTGCCCCTGAGCAATGACGGAATATAATATTTTTTTTAAAGGAAAAAACAAAGTATCAATTTGTATACCTTAAGGCACTAACAAAACATCAACTGTAGAAGAAAAGTTTGTGAATAATTTTGGCATATTTAAATGTTTGGTTAATATTATTTGTTTGTAATCATAATAAATTGTTTAAACATTAACTTGCGTGCAAATTGATCAACATAATTCTATAAAAAAAAAGAAAAAAGTATTGGGACATTTGTATATTTAGGAATACATGATCTCCTGTAAGTGAGTGTTACACTTTTGTTGTTTAATCCCTGGCAAGATTCGAACCCACATCCTTAGAGACAGGCACATAATTGGCAGTGTTGTGTGTGTACGAATGCGCATGAGATTCAACTACAAAACAGTGACAGAAGTGTCACATGTACAATGAATATAATCCAACTAATAACATATGAAATTAATGGACAGTTGGACACAGTGTTCACATTTGTTAAGACAATTAATAACGACCATTAGGAAGCATACTTTTAATTGTACCAGCATACCGCATGTGAAGGTTAACCCATCTGATGCCAAGCTCAAAATTCGTCCATTTTATTATCTAATTTCCAATACAAATAGGCTGTTGAAATCTTATCCTGTACTTAATTATTTCAAAGATCTCCTACAGGAGCTCTTTGAAACAAATCATCACAGGATATGTTTTCGAAAGCACGGGTCTGATGATCAAATTGGCACTCAAAGGCTCTGTGCGTCCTGTTAATACTTCACGGGATATTATTTCCCATGTATACGAATACACAATTTGGAAATTACATAATGATACTATAAAGGGTAAATGGAACAATGTGATTTTCTGGTGGTCCAATTACTATATTGCAGGTGTAAGTAATATTGCAAATAGTTTTGGCTTTTAAAAAACTAAACTTACTAGCTCAGTTTGTAGTAATAGCTATTCTTCTTACAACCGTAACAAGCAGTGTGCTCAGGCTAAATGAAAAAGTGTCGTGGTTTCGATTACACGACGTTGTTTTGACAATAGGTACTGATCTTAACTTAACTATAAGAAATACATCAACAAGACAGTGTTTAAAAAAACAACACTTATAATCATCTTCACACTAAGATCAGTTGGAGGTACCAGGGCCTGACCTGCGTTTCATTAAAGTCTTATACGGTGTTAACCCTTATCGTGCAGCTCCCGGGAATATCCGGGTCAGGCTAATAGTTAATCGTAAGTGATTTTAAAAACAATGTCTTTGTGGACTTGTTTCTTGTCATAGGCTTAAGACTGTTGTAGCGCAAAAATCGAGGTGGAACCGGTGCCGAATATCTGCGCTACGACAGTCGTAAACCAATGTTATATTTTAGCACCTACGATTAACTTAGCCTAAAATCGCTAATAGCCTGACCCGGATATTTCCGTGAGCCGCATGGACCGACAGGCGGCAATGTTGAGTAAGGCACTATTTGAGATAGGCAAAACGCTGAAAAATTCCAGGACATGTAATTTAGGATAACATCTTCAAAATTATACAACACGGTAAGTGTTCAATAGGTGGCATTACAAACACACCTTACCAGTCTGTTTTGTGGTTTGCCAAACTTGTAAACAAGTATAAACCAATTTGTAAACATTATGTTTTTGTTGAAATCCCACTGTTTACGACGATGTTTTCATTTGTACACCAAACACAATGTTTAATAAATTAAGAGGTAGCTTGAGAAAGGCTTTGCTAAATGGCATCTTGACCAATTTTCCACAAAACTATCGTAAATCTATAACGTCTTATCTTTAATCTTAGCGCCCTTGTTACGTAAGGGCTAATTTGAAAGTTAAGACATCATAACCTTGTGAGAGCTTTGTTGAACAGGATCTCGCTCTTTCCACAGCTACCTACATGTATTTGGATCACAAGTCAGTTAAGGAAGTGTTGAATGATGGTGATGAAATAATGGCTAAGATCTTAGCTTAAGATAGCTTTGATGAACGGGTCCCAGTAAATATGACAAAGAACCAGGTGTCGGCTATAACTTGAGTTATCCAATTCTTTGAAGGACATTTAGAAGTGGTAGGGCATAATACAGGATTTTGTATGGATATCAATGTCTTTGTACTTCAGGTGAATAAAGAGGGAACGATTTTAGGCTAAGTTGATCGTAAGTGCTAAAGTATTACAATGGTTTACGACTGTCGTAGCGCAGAGATCGCTTTGGAACCGGTGCCA
>JAULCD010568813.1:0-12614 GCA_032361085.1 Calliostoma canaliculatum | reverse complement strand
CCCCCCCCCCCCCCCCCCCCCCCCGCACGGCGTTGTGTAAATATCAGTTTTCCTAATTATGAGCTCTTTACTTATAGTATGAACAAATAAATATAGTTATACTAAGTCCCAACACTTGTAAAAAAAAAATATTTTACAAAGTATGTGAAGTTGAATAAAAATCAAATTAACTTTTAAAACTGTATGAAAAACAATATTTGATACAAATTATGATTGATTTTTATCAATGCGCTTTCATGTCCTAACAGTATGCAATATTACCTTTTAAAAATACGCATCATTTGGATTGTGTTAAATTTAAGCCGAATTCAAGTCTGTAACAACAAACAACATAAAACAGTCACCATATTTTGCTGCTAGTGTGCTACTATTTCAGGATGTTTAATTTTAAGTTTATTTAGGGGCATTTAGATGTTAGTGTCCATGATAAAATAAACTATTGTGAATTGTAACTTCTTTAATTGTAAACACGATATTTCTAGCCTATTTCTTGCGAAGGGGCAAGAAATAGCCCTGAAACATCGTGTTTATTTTTATTTAAAATAAACTTATTAAAAGACTTATATGATGCAACTAGTTTTCTAAAGAGCTCCGATTATTGAGCCCAAATACAGGGTTGGATATTATCACAGTGAGCTACATTGTGTGTGGCAAGCTTATTGTTTGTGTCTTATATTGATCGTTTCATTCTAACCACGTCTTGCTGTTAAAATCTCATTAGACCTGCCGGTTGCACAAACTTACCAAGATACCTGGGGATTTGACTGTGGATTATTTTGTCTGTACAAGCTTACGACTGGCACTAAACTAACTATCATGGGATTCAGCTGACAGATCTTGGCTTATCAACTCGGTCCTACTTTAACACAACAGTACATAAATCTGGACTCAGATGTTGTTTATCATTGTATGACAAACAAGCATTTTTACGTTCATTTTGGCAAATTTATCTTTGTTCAAATTAATGTATTGTTTGAGAGTCCGATTAAAGGTGATGTTTATTATATCGCAATATATTTAGATTGTTTATATCACGAAAATAATATTTTTTACTAAGTACAGTGAAACAAGTTTCGTAAAACACAAATGTATAAGATATGTACAAATGTATAATGTATATGTTCACGATCCTGTTCCATAGTTGAAGCTTTCTTAACCGAGAGCGCTAAGATGAATGTTTAGACGTCTTAGCCTTACAATAGCATTATAAAAACGTTACCTTGCTCACAATTTTAATTTGTTGGGTTCTAAATCTAATAGAGAATACGTTTATTGGTCATAAAAATAGTGATTAGAAAAGATTTTAGCTTACGGTAGCTTTGTAGAACGGGGCCAAGGACCCTAAGAAGACAGGATATTATTTGACACACTTTAATTATTTAGGATTAATATAAACACAAATGAAGAAATTTTGCGTTGAAAAGGCAGTGAGTCACGGAACTGCAACTGAAGTGGTTGTGAATTTAACAAGGTTTTCTGACTCAGTTTTTTTGCCAGATTTTAGTGTTAGAAAATTCAAGAGAAAAAATACATTTCTTGTCAAGACATCAAGTTATTGATTTAGCTTTTGTTCTATGAGTCTAGCAAACACTGAAAAAATGTATAGAAATTATTCAGCGAATTTTTAAAATGGTTTTTTGAGAGTTCTATATGAAATCTCATCAAATCAATGGACATCTAGCTGAATAATTTCTATACATTTTGTTCTGGTGAAATTTCAGCTAATAGGCAAATTATAGCCTGTTGCTTTGGATTAAATACCATTAGGTAACGGAAACAAGATTTGCTTAGCTGTTCGTGTGTAAAATAGATTCAACCCAATGGGGAACGCTGGTCCATACAAACAAACGAAATCCCCAGGGTTTTTTAACTTGAGAAGATCAGTCAACCACTGTGTCATCTAACACAATATTTACAATTCAAGTCAACACGGGCTGTTATAATTACATAAATCTTGTTTCTTGTTTGCTTTCCCTGAAGGAAAAAACAAACTATCTTAGTAGTTTGCGCACTGAAACATAATTAGATCAGATGTCCTCGATATTTCCTCCTGAACTCGCAGGTTTTACTGCATCACATAACCACATTGGTGATGCAGGCTTTTCTCTTGCTATAAGATCCTGCCGCTGCGATATAAATGGAAAAAAATTTGAAAACTGTGTTAAGCTATAACTCACTCACTCATTCACTCCTGATGTCTTAAGATGTTTCACATTAGTTTACTGGAAATTGTGCAAATTGACCTATAAAACTTTTAAATGTGTCAATAAGTCGATATTTGTTTATTTACAATGAGTGAGTGAGTGAGTGAGTTTTTAACAATTTTTCACTAATATCGCGGTGGTCAGATTTTACAGCAGGGTAACACCTAGTGCGGGTATCGACTGGTAGTGACAAACCAAGGGTGATGCAAACATTGCACCCTACCCTCAAAGCCCTGTGAAACAGTTCTCCATTGCTGAGGGAGATGCCGAGCACCCAAATTATTTTTATCCAGATCGGGTATTTCCCCGATTTTTAACGTGTTAGCTCACGGAGACATCATGTCGCAGTTTACATGAATAATCCCACTCAGACACATTAAACTGACTTCGAGCAAGAGTGGAACTTTTATGACGTCTTTTGATTTGACGAGGCCTTGGATCGAACCACGAACCTACCGCACCCTGTTTTCTGAGCAGACTCTTTCACCACAACACCATATAGGCAAGTAATTATTTGAAATAGCGTGTAGCTTCAACAGCATACACTCAAGAAAATAGTTGTAATTATTTTATAACAAATCTGCATAAATCAAAATCACTTTTTTTTATTTGTGTGCTTCTTTTGGTGATTTATCTTCAAGTCTGTCCTCAATCTGCACACGCCAGTCAGCTCACACTTCTGAGTTCCTTAGCAAACTAACATCGACTGTGGTATGCTTTTTTGAAAACCCTCAAACCACATTTTATATACATGAAAGGCATATTTCGTGCAATTTTGGCGTCTCATTGGGACAGCTTGTCATTTTGTAGATTTACGTCAATTTGACTGCATTCATTAAACTGTCAAAGAAATCAATGCTTTGCTCATCTGTTATAAAATCATCAGAGCTTCAAAGCCATACAAATTGTTCAAATTTTGAAATGCCAAACAAAAATAGGGTTATCTCTAGACACATCAATCAGATACATATTGTGCTGGTTCCTGTTAAAAAAAGCAAACGTAAGGCCAAGACGTCTTCACTTTCATCTGAGCGCTCTCGTAACGAGAGCGCTAAGATGAAAATTAAGACGTCTTAGTTTATAAGAGTTTGTGAAACAAAATCTTACCTTTGCCAGCTTGTTTGGTTCAATGGAAATGTTCAGCTGTCATGAAAACATATTGATATAAAGTCGATCTTAGCTTACAATTGCTTTGTTGAACGGGCTCTTGATCCTTGCACGCTGACGTTTTCTCCTCACGTTTCAACTGTGTTATTAGCAAGTCCCATTTTCCGTAGTTTTAAAGGATTTGATTGGCGACTGAAACAAACTAGATAACATGTATCGACACTTTAGGCAGTTTCACTTACATGGTTGTGAAGGTATACATGTTTTGTATCATTAGTTGTTACATTTAAGCTGTAATTCATGTTACTAAAATATATTTTGTAAATTTAATATTTTGTTTTGAAACAGAACTTTATCCGATCATGTTCCTCAGAATTTATTTTGTAAATTTTGTTACTAAATTACAAAATACATGTATCCATTTTAGGGATATTTTTAAACTATATTTGTTTTTATTACTGTTGTTGTGTGTATTTGTTTTTTATATTTTTAAAATTCGATTTTTACTAAAGTAAAATAACGTTTTAGAACAAGAAATAAGAAAAAATGCATTGCACTACTTGTGGACGTAGTGCTTATAATTAAAGAGGCGCCAGAGGTATTTTACCAGTTCATAAATGCAATTCACATCAATATTATTTCGCAAATTAGTTTGTATTTCAATAAATAAATTTATAAATAATTAGACTGTTTTCTTGCTGTAATGCAAATCATTAATTATACAACAAAATTTAAGTTGTAGTTTGGACATTATAATTGACAAGTGTTAGGTTCAGTACTATAGCCTATTTAGGTTGGACTTCACCAAGGTTTTAGTTTGGAGTTCATCGAATCAAGTCAATTTATATTTATTTTAATTTTTTCGTCGAAATCATAAGCTATGGCAATAAAAAAATCAAAAGTCAATATACTTTTACTTTTTTGTCGTTTTTAATGTCGCAGGACTCGTAAATCAACAAATAAAAAATAAAAGGCTTTACACAGACATATTTACTCAAAGAAAACAATTTAATGTTTCCTGTAAGAAATATGCCTCCATTTTTCTCGGATTTTAATTAAATTTGTACAAGTGTTTTCCTCAAGCTTATTTCAGAGGGAACATCGTCAATGCTAATTAAAAAAACCTTTCTGTAAAATGTCTATTCAAGTAAACTTATATTTCTTTTTTCAGGTTTTATACAAAAACGCTGTATGTGTGATAATTTATTTTTTCTCATTCCTCGTCAAAATGTTTGAACTAGAGAGAAATTGCGCCCGCAATAAAATAAAAACTGTCAAAAGTCAATTTATTTTTATCTGGATTTTGCCGTTTTTAATGTCGCCGGACTCGTAAAACAACAAATAAAAAATATAAGGCCTTGTCAACACATTTCACTGCAGCTTGTGAAAGCAGTTTTTCAATACTTGAATGAACTTTTACGACTTTGAAAAATACTTTTTCCCTGAACAAATGCACGTGTTTGTATTTAAGCTGTTGTGCAAAATTTGTCTGGTTATAAAAAAACAAATTCAATCTTAACAACGTGCAGACAACACTAGAAAAAATGTATATAAATTATTTAGCGGTTTTTTATTGGTTTGATGAGATTTCCGCAGAAATCTCATTAAACCAATAGAAAACCGCTAAATAATTTATATACATTTTTTTAGTGCAATTGACATTGTTGGCAAAGTGTATAACGGGTATAGTCAATGATAGCATGTTGCAATTACATTCCCGCTATGTAACACTGTGCCTGACATATCTTCCATTATGGCTATTGATAGACAAAGAGACAGTGAATACGAGAGACCAAGCGCTAATCAGTTCGTATAACGAGTACTATGCAATTTCACACCATTAACTGTACTATTGAAAGTACTTATTTAAGTAAGCAAACCAAAATGTGACAAATCTTTATGGATGATCAACGTCTTTATAGTACAGTAGCCGTATTTCGGTAGAGATTTGATACCTTTTTTAATGAAAACGGTGTAAGATTCTATACCGAAACACCGCTACTGTGCAATAAAGAAGCTGATCATCCACAAAATTTCGTTACATTCTGTATTTACAACTTCTGAAATGCCTCTCAAACAGTTTAGCAAACCTTTTTAGTAAAAATATTTATAAAACAGAGTTTGTTTAAAAATACATAACATATGTTCTTATTAAACAAACTTCACATTTTATTGTGATGGGTAGTGAACAGGTTTCTTCTTTTTAAAACCGGCGTAAGAACTTAAAGCGCTGATTTGACCAAATGAATATAACCACATATTGTTGTCAGTTTTGTTGAATGCATCAGTTTTGTTTGAGTGTATTAAAACTCTCAAACAATATGACTAAGGCCTGTCTTATGTTATATAACATTCTTATAACTTTAAAGCCGTTAAAACACAACAGAAATACGTTGATATTCAGACATATCCAACATTTACGACTTGTACTGATCTCCGTGTCTTTGGTCATAATGGATGCTAGTTTAAGCTATGATCAATGTATGGTGTTAAAAACCTATCCTGTGCTAATGTGTTTAAAAGAGCTCCCGAAAGGAGCTCTTTTAAACAAATTATCACAAGATAGGTTTTTAACAGCCTATTTAGGTTAGACATTGGCAGTGAAATAGACAAATGTTAAATATCAATGCAATATTTATAGTATGAAATTGCATTGCACAAGTTGTTAATTAGTAACGTTATGTCTAATATTTAGTCAACGATTTTATTGATACAGTTCTCAACACTTTCACTTCTACGAAATGCCTAGTGCGAATATGGATCGAGAAGTGTCTGGGCAAATGTTTGAACTGGGTTATGTGGCTAACAGTTCATTTTATTTTATAGATATATAAATATTCTTTCAGAAATATTTTTTTCTGGATATGTACGATATTGTCCAACACATTAAATGTGTACTACATTGATATAAAGCATTTGCTTTCTCTTCTGCAATTCAGTTCTTTGGGGCGTTATTTCCTCTTTGTGTTCTTTCACGTGGTTTCTACAGATACTAAGAAGTCAGAATGTGACAAACTTTATGAATGACCAACTTTTTTATTGCACAGTAGCATTGCTACCGTGCAATAAAGAAGTTATTATCCAAAAAGTTTGTCACATACTGTACTCACAACTTTTAAAATGCTTCTCTAACAAAACTAAGGAAGTCAGACAAATCAAATAATCTTAGATACAAAGGGATATCAGGGTTCGCTTGCGCTATATATAACCTGCACCAGTGCAGGTAAAATTCTCCTGGTGCTGGTAATTGTCAATGCCAGGTTGCACCCAGTGCATGTGAAAAAAATTCCCTCAACAATGTTTTTTTGTTTTTATTTAATTTATATTATTTACCATCTTTAAACAACAAACATAAAGTTGTAAATAATTGCCAAACATTTAATGTGCGATGTTTCTGTATCAACAAGTAAAGTGTACGCATAGACTTGTGACGTTTTGTCAGTGCGTAATACGTCACTGGCTATAATTAGCTTTTGGGCACAAAAACCAGTGACGTGTTGTCAAAGGTCACAGGAATAATTGCCTACTATGTCACCGGTAATGGCCAACACGCTGGTTTGCTGGGTTGCTATGGATAGTAATTAAGATACAATTGTGATACCCAATAAAAATGTCTGGGAAGAAGCAAGCGGCACTGGAAAAATTCAAAGGTGACCAACAGGCCAGTTGATTCATCAGTCAGCAAGATAACGCAATCTGAAGAGGGGGAAGTTCGCGTCCGCTGCCCGCTGCCGAGGATAAATCTGCTGAAGCCAATGGAAGCAATGTGGCCGCTAAGCCCACTGTATACAAACGTTCATTGCCTAGCGTAAGTGGAACTGATAGTGGTGTAGATGCTTCAAAAGTAAAAAACATACACTTTTAGGACTAGTTGGTGTGACGACAGAGATTGGTTGTTTCATAATGAGAATGAAAACATGATGTACTGCCGAATCTGTCAAAAGTTTGACAAAAGCGGAAAACAAAATTCATTCAGGACTGGCTGCAAGATTGCAGCACAACAGAACAGGAAATTATGTATGTTCTATATGTACATTATGGAACCCCCAAAACAGTCTTTGTATGTGTTTCAAGTGTCACAAAAGCTGATGCTTTGCATATATTTGAAGCCATTATTGAAATGTTTCCATCTCGACTTGGTTACAAAAACGATAATTGAAAATCGTGCTTAGTTGGAGCATGCTTTGATGGTGCATCAGTCATGATGGGCTGTAGGTCAGGTGCTACTACAAGACTGAAACACTTTGCATCACATATTGTGACAATACACTGCTGTGCACACAGACTTGAGCTTGCTGCCAAAGACACATCAAAATCAATTTCTTACATGTCTACTATTGATACAGTACTTTATGACATCAACAGTTTCTACAAGTATTCTGCAAATAGGTGGGAAGGACGACAGGCAGCAGCAGATGCTTTAGGGTTTCAGGTGTTTGTTGGCTACCCCATCACGTGAGAGCAGTAAAAGCGGTGCATGTGTGATTTAATGCTTTAGCAACTCATCTAGAAAATAAAGCTAGAAGTGGAAACAAAGACAACCAGGAAAAGACAAGGACCATTTTGAAAAGTTTGGTATCAATCAAGTTCGTTATGTTTATGAACTTTTACATGTTTTTTTCTGAATATGTTACCCAAACTGAGCAAGGTATTCCAGACCAACAGTGCAGGCCTTCCCACAATACATGAGGCTGTGGATGTAGTGCAGGCCTTCACACAGTACATGAGGCTGTGGATGTAGTGCAGGCCTTCACACAGTACATGAGGCTGTGGATGTAGTGGCAATTGGACTTGAAACAATGTTAGAGAAAACTTTAGGACTATCATGTTGGAAGGTTTGGAAAAAAGAGTAGATACAATCAAAAGTGGAATACAGGTTCAAAGGACATCCCCCCCCTTAACATTAGGAAAGAACAAGCTATTCAAGAAAATATGAAAATCTACAATCAGAAGAAGATAGTGTTGTAACTGATATGCACTGCAGGTTGTAACACACATGAAATATTGCCAATCGGTTTGATATTGAAAGTGAAGCTTGTGCGGTTTCATACGTGTTAAATCAAAGAAAATGACCCAAAACTCCAGATGCACAAAACTTGTTTGGTGATGAGGAAATCAAGACTATTCAAATATTTTGAGAAGCCACTTAAAGGGTTACACCTTGGAAGATGAGTTCTCTCTATTTTATTTCAGTACTTAGAAGGCCACAGGCCTATAGTACATTTAATAGTTTACATTTGGATAGTATGACAATATTATTATATATTTTACAAAGTTATTTGTTTTCTGTACATAAAAGCATAATACATGTGATATTCATCTTCAATTTTATTTCTGTTACAGTATTGGCATAGTCTGTTTTCTCTTGGAATATTGACATATCTTCCAGTTTCAATTAGTAGATCATGAGAAGAGCATCAAAATCTAGAGAGAGCTGATCTGATTTTTTTAATTGCAATCTGCGTTATATAGAATTCTGCAATCATTTCTTGTTTCTATAACTTATAGTACATACATTTCGGTAATATCTTTTAACCTTTGTGTGAATGACAAGATGAAACGTGAATGAGATTCGACATTCTGATTTAACCATACATGTCCAAAACCTGTTTTAGACAATAATTTTCTTACATTGTTAACCCAATTTTTTTATACCATTAATGTCATAAAAGTTTCATCATATCATAACATTTTTGGGCAAATCTGCAAGAAGACATGTTAACCAATCTTGGCCAATATTTTATCACTTTAATAAAAGACAATATATATAATGGAAACCTTCCACATTCTCCATATGCCATATTATTGCATGTATTAATCTTAAACCCAAAAAACGCTTACTCATGTAAAAATGTACCTTTTCCATATCTTCAGAAATGTGAAGGCCCCAAATTTCAGAACCATATAATAGAATAGGGCTTATTTTAACATTAATATTTTATAAAAATGATTTATAAGACATATTCCCCATTACTTTTGTGTTTTTTAATATACTCATTAGACCTTTCGTGCTTGTAAGGATGCTAACTTTGTATGTTTTGATCATGAAAGGTTCTTTGTAAAATATACACCCACATATTTATAAAGCAAAATGGTTTCTAACTTTTCTCCTTTATATAACGATTTTTCATGTCTTAATAAAGTTCCACCGTTTTTTAATTCAATAATTTTTGTTTTTTTCTCTATTAACTAGTATTTTCTAGAGATCAGAATATGTTTCCAGTTTGTCAATTTGTTTTTGTGACCCTTTTAAAGTACTTGAAAACAGTATAATATCGTCTGCAAAGAGTAGAAGAAACAGTCATGTGATATCAGGGTGTAGTTGTATCCCATCAGTACAATTGTCATTGATCTGAGTTGCTAGTTTATTTATAAATAATGTAAACAACCGCGTTGCTAGTTCATTTATAAAGAATGTAAACAAGACAGGACTCAAAATACAACCTTGTCTTAACACCTAAGTTGCAAGAGAAAGTTTCTGATATTTCATTATTATTTCTAACACTTACTTTAACATTATTATAAGTACCATCTAAAAGTTAGTTCATTTTCCTACTTATCCCATGTGCTTGTAAGATATCCCATAGCTTATTTCTTTGGACGGAGTCGAATGCTTTTGAGAAGTCAACAAAGAGTACATAGAACTTCCCACCTTTTGTATTCAGATATTTTTGCACTAGTGATTGAAGGGTAAAAATACTATCGATAGTTGAATAACCCTCCTGTAAACATGCCTGACCTTCATATATTTTGCCCATTGCATCTGCCCAGTAGACTAACCTTTTATTTATAATGTAAGTAAATATTTTACCAAATATACTGAGAAGTGTAATTTCCCGGTAATTATTAGGGTTATTGTCCCCCGCGGCGCTTTAGCGCGAAGCAGGGGACATAGTATTCACCTCCGTCCGTACGTACGTACGTCCGTCCGTCCGTACGAACCCTTGTTCCCGCAATATCTCAAGAACCGATAGATTTTGTTCATATTTAGTATTTAGGTGTATATACATAGTCCGCAGACACCAGTCGAATTTGGTGACCTTGGCCCAATTTTTAAGGTCACAAGGTCATGAAAACTTAGAATTTTTCAGGTAGACTGCTTGTTCCCACGATATCTCAAGATCCAATGGATAGATTTTCTTCATATTTGGTATTTAGGTGTATATACATAGTTCGCAGACATCAGTCGAATTTGGTGACCTTGACCCAATTTTTAAGGTCACAAAAACTTAGAATTTCTCAGGTAGACGGCTTGTCAAAAAGTATGATACAGACAATACAGCAGAGGACATGCCGTCACATTAGTGACAAATACTTGTTTACAAATTAACTTTGACAACACATAACCAACTGACATTTTCAAAATGTTTTAAATTTTCTTTTACAGCGAGAAGTTCCAAGAGCAAGTATGGTAGAAGAAATAAGAAAACTACTTTCTAAATCTAGTTGAAGAATGTCCAGTAATTTAAATCTTTAAAAACTCGTCAAAATGGACAATTTTGAACCACTGATTCACTGCAATTCCAAACGAGGAGCACTTTGCAACTGCAAAAACACAGGTCCGTCTTTCATGAAAATGTTTACTTTGGTCATATGTTAATACAACTTGCTTGAGATTACTGGTATACAGAGAATCTCAATCTGAGTGTCTTTGATATCAAACATATCATCACGAGTTGATGAAAACTTTTATCAACTCGCGCTGATATGTTTGACATTGGGAGACATAAGGGTACGATTCTTTTTATCAGTCAAAATCGCACAATGTTTTACTGGCTTAATCTCTGTGGTGACATAAGTCGTAAAATGTGATATCTCCTGAAGATATCACTCACATGATATCAACCACTGCGGGAGCCAGTTTGGAATGATTAACATTCTTATTTATTGCACCATGTTAAGTGTTTGTCCAGTCAAATCGGGTTGCTTCCCACCGAAGTACAATAAAAATCATGATCTGAAGAAATCTTGTCATATTTAAACTATATCTAAATGCTCAGTGAAGTTATTAAACACATGTGGTACTTGATCATAATAAAACCATGTACAATGAAGATAACCTGATCTTTGTGTTGTGGCTTTATCAAGTTATTGTTGCTACGAAACAGTCTAAACAATGTGAGACTGTTTACCGGGTGTGGAGGCCGGCATTGCCTACTCTTCGTTCGTGAGACAGAACTTTATCAGATTACAAAAGGACTGTCTCGAGTTGCTGAAACTCTCTGTTTTGTATAAATTGTACAGTTCGTGTGATACTGAAGTGCTCGTGCAGCCAAGAACAAGATGGGACCTGGGTCAGTACATAATTAGTGTATAGTTGTATGACCAAGGGTTTCAACAGCACATTAGGTTGGAATGTGGACACTCAAATGTTCAAAGCAAATTACCACTGCTTATTTACAAGTTGATCTGATTGCAATGTGTTGGTGTAAATGCCGCCAGCGTTGGTATCTACACAGAGTTGTCCATTTCTTTGCAATACGAAGTTGCATATCCATAAAAATGTCTCTCTTACAGTGCCGGGTTGTTCTTCAGTCTTAAATCTGTGACAACCTTGTGCTGTTGAAAACCTATCCTGTGATAGTTTGTTTAAATGAGCTCCTACAGAAGCTCTTTTAAACAAATTATCACAGAATAGGTTTTCTACAGCCTGTTTCGGTTAAAAAATGAATGCTTAAATAGGCTAAGGGTTAAAATCTCTATTGTGCAGGGATGAGAATTTTCCGCATATTTTGTCATGCCAATGGTCATTTTTGTGAATGGTCTAAATCCGTGACTTGCAATCCCCAGATCCCGGCTAAAAATCTCATCCCTGACTGTGGTAATTTGAAACACTAAATCTGTCACCAAGCAATTAAAAACAACTCTTTTTTAACATTTGAATCCTTTATTGAAAAGATAATTGTTGGGATGAACCATCCCTGTATCACAGCATTGGAGGTTTCATTATACAGATACTCACAAGACAGACAAACACGGGCGCGGCCGCCGCAAGCTCTGCCCATCCTACACATGCACACACGCTTGCACGGGGAAACGCCAATACATCACTGAATCTACTAAAACTGGGAGAGAGGGGAGGGGATCTATACTACACTAGCCCGGTCGGCTGTATTTACAACAGTCACATCTAACGTTGGTGTCGAGATTCGTCAAAACAAGTCGGCCAATGGGTTCGGTTTATTAACGCCAGTATAATAAACTCCAATTTCAAAGATAACAATTTTGGTTTACAAATGCCAAAATCATTGTAAACTGTGCACTTTCCAAAGAAAAACAAGTTGGTTTTTTTTGGAAAGTGCA
>JAULCD010568702.1:0-14080 GCA_032361085.1 Calliostoma canaliculatum | reverse complement strand
CTCTTGATCTACTCAAAATCTACTCCCTATGTTCGTTCTCCTTATCCCATTTATACGTCCAGAACATTGTTTTAGATATCTCAGTAATGATTCTTTTGAGCACGAGTAACTATGTCCTGTCACTATGTTTGATACTTCATGGAAAATAATATCAAAATGTATTTGAGGAAGCTTTCGCCTGGAGAATGTTCAAATTCTGTGACATTTGGATGTCATTTTATAATTTTAGTATCCAAACTAAACTAGGTTCTTAGTGGACATTGAGAAGGGTAGAGCATACGTCGGGAGATGTATAGATGTCAAGGTCTTTATTTGGCATGAGCACAACGTTTCATGGTATATTCTTGGTCCGATGAAGAAGTAAGAATATACTCCAAAACGGAGTGTTCATGCCAAATAAAGACGTTGACATCCCTAAATCTCTAGACTCCAACCTTAACTGACCATTATGCCTACTGTATATTATATACATTCATACCATTCTGTGGTGTAACAGCGCAAAATAGTCACAATGTTTCTACTGAAAAGATTTTAGCTTTGTAGTGGTTAATGTCAAGAAGTCGGCTATCTCTATTGTGGAGAGTCACACGGCTCGACGACTTCTAAGCTTCATAACGTATCCATGCTAAGCGCATGCGTCTCTTGTCGACATACCCACTTCCTGTCGCCAACTGGTAACGACAACGTTTGATCTCTCGATATTATTGCTATCTGCGGCGTGGTTAGAACCAGATGATTGGCACGCTTATAGAACGCTATCTGTGCCACGTGATCTTAGTACAGCGGAAGTAATTCACTACTTATCTACCTTAATATAGTACGTTAACACTGCAGTTGTCGTGGAATGATTCACTGTTGTTGTACTATTGATACATTGGAAATAGCATACTATAACCTGTATCTTGTAGGGTAGATAGAATATTATATATTGCTGGATGGGTTTAATATGTCATCTTGAAGGACAGATAAAATGTTTCATTTTGTAGGACAGATTAAAAGTTTCATCTTAAAGAACAGATAAACAATTTCATCTTGTAGGATAGACATAATTTTCTATCTTGTTATATGGATTGTTTTTATATTGTAGGATGGATAGAATGTTTTATCTTGTTCGATGATATAATTATCATCTTGTCAGATGGATAAAATGTTTTATCTTTAGGAAAGATGAAACGTTTAATCTTGTTAAATGGATAGAGTGATTTATCTTAAATTATATATGAGTGGTTTATCTTTTTGATGTATAGAACTTTCATCTTGGAGTATAGATAAAACTATCTATCTATCTTAAAAGATGAAAGTTCTATCTTGTGACATAGAAAGAATTTCATAATGTAGCATTGATAGGATGTTTTTTCATCTCAGATAAATTGAATTTGTATGTTGTAAAATAGATAGAATGTTTAATTTTGTAAGTTGGATAGAATACTTAATCTTGTAGTTTGGACATAATGTTTTGTCTTTTAGGACAGTTAAATCATATTGTAGGATAAAAAGAATGTTGTTGTTTTTTTCGTTAGAAGAATATAATTGGCTACTTGTAAAATGGATAGAATGTTTTATCTTGTCATAGGGCAAAAGACTGACTTCATTATACAGGGGTTTGACCCGCCCTGCAAGATAGCACTATGCCTTGGTCCTGTATTACATAGACGTCATAACTTTACGACATCCTAAACCACATTACTCGGTTAAATGAATTTGGTCTACAAATGTCAAAAAATGGTTGTAAACTGTGCACTTTCCAAAGAAAAACTTGGTTGGTAGACCAAATCTATTCACCCAGGGACATGGTTTAGGACCGTAAAGTTATGACGTCCTCGTAAAACGGGGCCTTTGATTACATCTCATCTACAGATTTTACCCTTCCCGAGTAGGGTGTTGTATAACCTACCATTAATCATGGTCAAATACAGCCACAACGTCATGCTTAATACCTTCATTATGCATTCGACAGGGTCTCATAAACTACAAGTATCGCAGAAAATGGTCGTTATATTTATTATTTATACATCTATTCAGGTGACAAAAGAATAAATGAGAAGGCCTTCTACAGAGGTATGACAATAGGAAAGTTGGAATCCCCAGAGTTATGAATAATAGTGTATCTCAATTGTAACTCAGACTTCAATACAAGTTTTATTGCTACCTTGTCTTATCTCAGTATCTTTGTAGCCTTGTGACAAAAGGGTGAATATGTTTCCATTGAAGTGTTGTGTTAGTTCGTTGTTCAAGACACTTTGTACTTGCCAATACACTTTGCATTGACGCCAAAATAGCGGCAACTTCCATGCAAACAAACCCCTTAGATGCACATTTTTATGTCAACAATGTTCGTATAAGCTTTATTGTATCATAAATCTAAATAGAAATGCTACATTCCCACATAGGCGTGTCAGTAATTAGCAAACTTCCATTGATGTTGCGTATATGACGGGTGCTACTGGTAGGCCGAACATGCTGACAGTTTGTCGAACACCGGGTGTCAACACTGAATTTGTGGGGTTCATAATGCAACTTTCATATTGAACATTGCTGCTATGTTCAATGGAATCTGTGCTGACAGATAGTGGCTTCAAATTATTTTCCGGTGTTTATGTTTTATATTCCGGTAGCAGATTCAAATCATCGTGTAACGTTAACGTCTTTCATTCACCTCACCTATTCCCAGCCCTTTAAAAACTATCTCTAACTAAATTGTATCCAATAAACCTGTGCTCAACAGAATCTTTTTTGATACTGAATTCATCATTCAAAAGCTGCTTAACCTTTTAAGTGACAAATTAATTTCAGTGGGACTTAAAACGGTGCTTGAAACTGTGGTTAACTTGTGCTTTTGAAAATCTATCCTGTGCTAATTTGTTTAAAAGTGCTCTTATATGAGCTCTGTTAAACGAATTATCACGAGGCAACTTCACAACAACTTCTTTAGACTAGAAATCGAATAATGAAATGTAAAAATATTGTTCTTGGCACTCTAATTATTAAAACATTTAGATTTTTTATATTCTAATTTGACAATCAATCAGAAACATTTAATAATATTTCTCGGCAGTTATGGTATATTATGATCACTTGTTTAGATTTTTGTCTAAGAAAAATAGTAATAAGAACAAAAGCTATTTTGTCTGGTCAACCACTTACTAGTAGCTTTAAACCCGTAGGTTATAAAAAATTAAATATTTCTAGCATAGTTGATTTCGTGCACAGTTTAACTTAGGATAAATACCAAGTCAAAACGTTTGTTTCTCACTGCGATATTTTAAAACATATCTGGTCACTTATCTTGAGTAATTCGGAATAAGTCCAGATACACATAGGGAAAATAGTTAGGCACCACCAAAATAAAATATCCATAATCACGTATTATTGAAAAACAATGACAGAGGCATTAGTTGACATTAATCAACTTTAGTTTGACAATATGTGGTCAGAAAGCTAATGAAAATCGAGCATCACAACACACAATTGCAGATGCAAATGAACCTCCATTCTTTTCCTACATACAGTTTGATCATGCATGCCAGTTTCACTATTTACTGGGTTGTTGTCTTGTGAATTATTATTACCTTGAACAATAGCATGTAATAAGTTGTCAGAAGTGCAAGGATGGCTAAATATTGGGTCTCCAAGCTGCAGGAACGTCATCCATGGCAAACAGACAATTATTATACAGCAACTAGCAGATTAATCAGGACACGTGTCCAGACTCATCACGAAAAACACCGTCAATGTTTGGAAATTTCCTCCTATTATGTCGCATCGTAATGTCAGGGTGCTTATACGGCTGTTGACGCTTATCATTTACATCCAGCACGGCCCTGAAGCATCAAAGGCTGTCAAATGGCCGTAAGATACATCAAAATGTGCTAAATCTTATTGTCATTCTTTATGTTGACAATCATACTTTTGCCTCTTCCTCAGTGTTCATGAATGATAACTCCAGACCCTGTTGCATCGCAGTGAACAACTTTATCCACCGCAATGCTATGGAGAGGTGGGACTGGCCATTTATCCTGATCTCAACCCTATTGAGTACATTAGGGAAGTCATAGGTCTTCGTGCAGGCGGGTGACCATTTGAACTTTGGGGACTTAGAGGCAGCAGAACACGTGGAATGGCACAGATTACCTATTATTCAATTTCAACGTCTTGTTAGGGGTATGCGTCGAAGGGATACGGCCGTCATCCGGCCAATAGAGCATGTACTCGTTGCTGACTGTACATTGTTGTGTATACCTTATGTGAACAATTTGACGGATGTCAGTGGGTAGGCTTGCCAGCTCAATAGTTTTATGCCGTTTGCATTATCATGTCAAAGCCAAACTATTATCCCAAAATTCAAAATACATATATCAGTTGAGTCAAGTTATCGAGAATATGTCAATATATTTTCCCTCAGTAAGTCTTAATTATGTATCTCATATAAGTTTAGGTTTTTTATATCTTGTAAGTCTAGGTTTATATCATAAGTATTTAGAGGTATATAAATCGAGTCAGTATATTTGTATATCTCCTGTAAGTCGAGTTATATATCCCGAGTAAGTCTAGATATGTAGAGCCTCTCTAAAGTGTATGATGAGTCCACGGCAGTGTTCGCGCTTTGTTGTTACAAGCGTGTTTGAAGACGTCCACAATGTCCCAGCAAGTATGTGTTTGACTGTGTCAAGTGCGGGTACAGTAACATCAGTGTAGACACTTACTTCGCGTGTTGCCAACATCCACTTATTGAAAGACGCTGCAAGTAGCAATGCTTTCTTTATACCTAGTCACGTAGTCCCTTATCAAAGTGGTAGCGATGGGCTGGAGTGTTATTGTGTTATGATGAAGCACATTGCTCTTCAAGTGAAATAAGAGCGGGCAGCTGATAGACAAACAAACAGATGGCTCTAAGTTGAGGGGATGAAATACAGAAGAGCATGTTCAGCATATTGCTTCTATATACAATATGCAGTTGCAATATACCCAAAAAGGTATTTGTCAATCAATAGAAGAATTTAAATTGAAAACTTAAGTTGTGTCGTATTATCAAAAATGTTCACGTATATAAAATTTTTTAACTCAGCATATATTAACCCTAAGCGTGCCAAGCGCTATATTTATTCATCGCTGGATCTAGTCCTATCAACACTATGTTTGTTGGTATTAACCCTTACCGTGCGGCTCACGGAAATATCCGGGTCAGGCTACTAGTTGATCCATCAGATTCAGTCAATGATACCGTCATGTAGTTAATCAACTTAACCAAGCTAATGATATCGGCAATTTTTTATTATTTTATCAACTGGGTCCAGTCAGGTATATCAGTGTATGTTTAATCAACTAAATCCAGCTAATGATACCCTCATGTGATTTGTCAACTAATTCCATTTCGTGATACCAGACTCAAGTATACCCAACTAGTGATACCAACGTGTGGTTGATTATCTAGATTCATCTCATGATACCAGACTTAACTATATCCATCTAATGATATCAACGTGTTACTGGTCATCTAGATTCATCTCATGATACCAGACTTAACTAGATCCATCTAATGATATCCGCATGTGTTTAATCAACTCGACCCAGCCCCTGTGTGTGGGTGTCACGTCTCTAACATACTCGACATATTTGACAAGTGAGTGTTGAGCGACTGAGAGGCCACCTTGTGTTAGAGCTACCATCGTTTACCTAGCCGCATGTACCTACCCCTATCTCCAAGACTAACAAATACAGAATATAAATAATCGAGAACACCACCCTTCGTTTGACCACAATGGAGATCCCGGTTCCATTTCCGGTGTGTACATATGTCGACAACCTGCGAAATTTCAGGTCCCCGGATTGTGCCCGGCAATATCTACCCCCAGACGCTTCAAACCACGTGCACGTCCCCGCTAACCAAAACAGTTAATCAAACTGAATACACAGAAATGCTCTAAGCTCGAGGAAGAGGCAACTTTCATTCACGTCTCGTAATGGCAAAATAATAGGATGTGCCGTAGCAACAATAGAAGACGACTGGCGGCTTCTTTGATCTTCCAGGTGTTTTGGCAAAGCGCACAGGTGCGTTGTTGTTAGAATACCGAAGTGGTTTCCTCCGAGAGGTTCACATTGGTGACATTCTGCTGTGATGCTGCCAGGGGAGAGGGGGCTGTATTTGCCCGGCAGTTTGGGCTCTACACCTATCGCGGCTGGGTTAACCTGCCCTAGCAGTTCATTCAGACCTTGGAGGCTTTGGCAGGACTTTCTATGAATGAAAGTTTCACTCCAAGGTCACCTGAGTATACGAATGGCTTGGCGTTGGTCAACTGCGCTGTGATTGGTCGCTGTGCGTGTATATTGTCTCTCAATATTGATTATCTAATCCCGTGATAACACGCTGTCTCAATATGATGTTGTATGCTGCCCAAACCAAGGCATGCAGGCTTCTCTTTGATATTACAACTACAGAGAGAATGGGAGGAAACGCTGGACACCTGATGTTCTGTAGTCACACCTATACATCCTGTTGTACAACTCACCTGTAGTGCATCCTTCATGTTGCAACCTTACCTTGGTACCGTTTCACGAAAACGTCATAAATTGATCACGTCATACACCTAATCACTGAGCCGGTGGATTTGGCTTACAAATGCCACATACCATTGTAAACTGTGCACTTTTCAAAGAAAACCTTGTTTACACCGTTTACAACAATTTTTGGCATTTGTAAACCAAATTTATTAACCCAGTGACATGATTTACGACGTTATAAAGTTACGATGTCTTTGTGAAACAAAACCCTGAAATAAACCGCACCTGTATGTCAGCGACTGTAGTACATATATATATATAAAGTGCAATTCAACTAGCTGATATTTCACAATGCTTTTATGAGGCGAACATGTCCTAACTCGTAAAGTGCTGAGCCCAGTTTCTTTCTATTCCCTTATCCAAATTCCGCCCAAAATAAGCTGTTAAAAATCTACCAAGTGGTAATTTGTTTAAAATTAACATAGGTCAGGGTTTTTAAACAGGACAAGGTGATCACAGTTTTAAAATCTACTTAACCCTATTCAGCACTGTGAGGGTTAAATTTCATCTTCTCTCGTTATGAGCTAAAACATCTTAACATTCAGTTCGTTCCCTACTGTTCTCATAAGGTGAAGACATCCTGACTTTTATCTTAGCATTCTCGTAAAGTTAAGACATCTTACCTTTTATCTTAGGACTGTTTTACTGTAATACACCAAAGATACCATCACCAATGTCAGCTATGTCAATCCAGCGTCCAAAGTTCAAAACTATCCGGTGGCAATTTGTTTAAAAGAGCTCAACAAATTAACACAAGCTAGGTTTCAAACAGCACATAGTAATCACATTTTTTGGTCTAACTGAAGTTACTTCAAGGTAACATAAAATAATAACGTCATATAAAATCGCTAATGGTACGATATGTTACTCCAAGAGGTGTTTTATTTAGTTATATTTATAGTTTGTTGCCATTTCATTTTCGTCTATACTTTTATTCTGTTTCTGAAACATTTTTAATAGATGAGTAAATGTATGACTGATTTTTAAAATATAAATTAAAAAAACTCCAAGTTTTGTATGACCTTCCAATTATTATGTAAATTAGTAATTAGTACCTGCCCTGTCGTTAGAATTTTACTTTGGAACATTTTGCACATCTTCTGTATCAATTAAATATTTACCACTTATTTCTTAGGTTTTCAATATCAAATTTGCTAATTAAATTGGTTTGTTTTCACAATAAAATTATGAAATATTCATTTTTCAAAGTAACTACTGTACAAATGTTTAGTTTGTAAATCGTTCTGTGTTTGATTGATGAATATATGATATATGGAGGAAAATGACTAAACCAAAATCATACACTTTGATGTTTAACCCTCAGAGTGCCGATTTGAATTTAGTAGTATTTTAAATGGTATCATCGTGCGTTGTTGAAATTCTATCCTGTGATAATATATTTTAAAGATATTATCACAGGATAGGTTTTCAACACCCTATTCGGAAATATCAAAAAATAAAAACAAAAATATATTGAATGTTTAAACGAACAATTAAACTAACACCTGAGTTTTGTCACTCTAAGGGTTAACCTAACTTGAAATATACGATTTTTTGTCATGTATTTTTGTCATTAATATTAGTATGCGTAGTTTTCATAGTGTTTCATCATTCAGTATATAAATTTATTTATTTTAAATATTTTAAAACTGTATATTAGATTTATTTCTAAATGCATTTAAAAAAACATTTTAGAATAATTGTATAAGGTAAGTGTGTTACTTTAATAACCTATTATTTCACTTTCAAAACAATGCAATTAAATGTATGTATAGGAGCTCAATACTTATATCCAGAATTACCCCACAGAAATTCTGCCGACAATGAAGCTTTAGATTTGATAAGGAACTTATTTTACTTACAGCTCATGAGACTAACACTTCATTTAAAAAATAAATAATTTCCTTTGCTTTAGCCTTGTGTCACAATGAATTATTTAGTTAGTACTTTAAAGGTTGGGCAGTTACAACACAAATGTAATATATAATTCACAAAGTTGCAATGTTTTGTTTTAAAAAAACTAGTTCAAGTGAATACATAGTAAGTGATGTATTTATTACACAAACACAATTAGTATTCAATGTCATTCACATAAAATTAACGTGAATGTTTTTATATCGTGGAGATGACTTATGTTAGTGCTATGTAAACACCAGCTGTCTCTTTTCTAAAATTACCCCATACATTGCCACTAAAATGTACTCAAATTAAGTCTGGTGTGATACTTGACACGCTGGCCACCAGCCCTCTCAGTATTATGAGAGGGAGAGGGCAATAATATGAGAGTATATATTTTGTAAGTAACATGTTTATATATGTACCAACATGATCAAAAGAATGTTCAGGCCCATCCTCGGGACATAAATTGTGGCGCTGGGTTGATGACGACTATAAACTCTCTTCTGATGACAGAATCTGACTGGCTACAAAACTGTGTGATAAATCTGTCCACTTAGTGGGCAGAAAAAGGGAGGCAGATGGTGGTGTGCTCATTAATGTGTCGGACAAGCACTGAGGGTGACCAGGTCTACACTTGGCCGCTCCTTGGACAGTCGTCCTCACACTCTATACATCAACGTAACATGTCTCCATAGTGATGAGTCGTGAATATATCAACATGGCTTAGCTGAACCAACTGTACAAAATTATTGCAATGTTAAAATAGTTGTAAATCCTTACAACCGCGATTGTAGCGTTCCGCTACGATCGCGGTTGTAAGGATTTACAACTATTTTAGCATATTAAACATACAACAGTTTAAAAGAGTTATATTAATGTAGCCTTCGTTTTGTACAATAAGGATTCAACTCCTCCCATTTATCTAGACTCCGTCGCATCGCGTCACATTATCAACACTGGCGTCGTCCTACCTACTTAAACGACAGCTGGGAGAATTATTATTCGGTTTTGGTATTAAATATAAAAATACACGACTGACATTTACCCTCCCTCGTAAACCATACATATCTACATTTATTCAAAAAATGTTTTCACAATGCAGTATTAGCCGAGAGGAAATATTTGTCTCGATGTGGTGATATTTAAGTCGAGGAGATTTGTTCGTAATTTCCCATTACTTCGGTTTGTTTTATGAGCTCGGCGTCGCTCATGTCAGATGTATAAGTTCTTGGAGGCCTTTTTGTACATATAAGTCATAATTCACTATCGTCCCTCTAGCTGTTGTCCGGTCTGTCTTTCATTATTACCGGTATTATTTGAGGAAGGAGACTCGAAATTGCGGTCGGCGTTCTTACACTGAGGACGTAGCCGGCGCCTGACAAGTTAACTTGTTTTTCAGTATGCCTAAGTCGTCGTTTAAAGGTAAGCTCTCGTTTACATATAGAGTTTACTAACTTCAGATGTTGTAATTTGGTGGGCATATGTTGCTTGGAAACATATCAGTTTTGTTGTTATAATAGCGTCTTTTATCTCAGTGTCGCAAATCATTTTCATTTACTTATATTTCATAAAGTTAACCATTCTCCTTACGTAACTTACACATATTTTTCTTCAAATGTGGTCTTCAAACACTTCAGAAATTATTTTTCATTTTTGTTGAAACAATAAATAACAGAGAAATTATGTATATGTTTTAAATTTACTACAAATATTTCCTTTTAAAAGACATTTATAACCGGATATGAGAAAAATTGACAAAAAGGTTAATAGTTCCAGGCTATATTTTAAAGTTATTTCGGAAACTGTAAAATATTTTACTGTGATTTATAAGTTCTCTAAAACAGTTACTAATTTTAGAGTATTTATTAAAGACAACATGGTATATAACCATCGTTTTAAATTTTATATTATTACTTTTTTTAACAAGTACTGATTTCGATAAAAATCGATGTGTTTATCTGACGGTTAGTAGAATAAGTACAGTGGTATTATATTTTTCATAACACATTTAGAGTAAATTAGTGTCCCTAAAAATAATCATTTGATTGTAACTGTTGTACGACCAACATATCTACATGATATAAACATCTACATTTCTCCTCAAACATCACAACTTCGATTGACCTCATTTTAAACAATTGTACCCAAACCCTTAACATTCTGAATGTAGGTTATCATGACTTTAAACTATGCCTTGTTAAACAACATAACCTGTGATACCTTGTGTTGTGGAAAACTTGTCCTGTGGCAATTTGTTTAAAAGAGCTCTAGGAGCTCTAAAACAAATTACCACAGAATAGGCTTTCAACAGAACACGGTTCAAGTACAGTGATCTGAAATATTTTGGGTGAATGTGGATGTTTTAATAATACAGTTGCGCCTAGTAGTTCAATCTTTTATTTTTAAATCCTATATATTAATATATGTTAACATATTTTATTCACAAATTAGTTGTACATATCCTATTTGTAGTCACATTAACATAAATTTAATTTAAGTTAAATACTAAATTCAAAAGGGCATTTGGCAGGTTACTTTGTCTTTTATACATTCGATTGTACATTCTGTACATTTCCAAGTGGTACAACATTATTCAAGACGTTTGGAAATCAACCTTTTGGTTCGTATATTCACGAAACAATTTTTGTGCTACATAAATTAGCCATGATGTTGAATATTTAAACATAAAATGCTCTACATAACATTTTTTGCCTGAACTAAGGCAGGTATGAATGAAAGGTAATGAAAGTGAGGTACACCTGCCAGGAAAACATACGCTGCACATATTAAATTATTACCGGTGAAAACACTTTAGAGTACAAAAGAATCATTATTTTATTCTTTAAAAATTCAACACGTGACAAACACTTCTAGCTAGTCACTCATTTGAAAAATAAAATTATGATATTGTACTAATAAATTTATAACATAAACATATTCTGAAACTAATTATATATTTGTAAAAAGAGGGTTAATCACCAACATTATCTCGAGTGTGTTTTTGTTAAATTCAATGTTTCGTTTCATTATATAATACGCTACAAGTGAACAAAAATTAATTTCAAATGATCCCTTTGTGTATAAACTTATGACTTCTTCATTTCTTCATTTGGCTTAAAGTTCATTCTACTGGTTTTATAATGTGCTGATAAATTCGCCCATGCATACATTAAGCATGATTTCAATATTTTCTAAGTGATCGCAATGTTATTTTGACGGAAGATGAAAAGGACCTTAAGGCTGTATTTTTTCTTCTAACAGTCGGATTTATCCACTTTAAAGAGTGGTAGATCTGCGGTGTTACTTTCAATTAGCTGCGGATATAGCGATTGTGGAGTCCTAACTCACGAGCCAAGGCTACGTTTTCACTTTCATTTCCCCCAGCACAGAGCACGGCATGTCCATGCGGGCCCATACACCTCTCTATCGTGGGGGAAAAGAACGCTCAACTCTATGGCTTTGTGTCGTTTTAATTCATTTCACTTTTCGTTACATCTGTTTTCGTTTTGGCGTATTAGATTTCTCTTTGAGTGTTAATCCCCTATTTCAGCATAAGTCATACTGGAGCTTGAACTTGGTCTTTTGAAAGCGAGCCGAAGACAGGTGATCCTATATAAAAGCTCTTGCCCTCACTTTCATTGTGAAAATGTTTGCCTGCCTCAGACAAGGGCAGAGGGGAGATGTGTGGTGTCTGCGGACTGAGGGGTACCTTCTGCATCCCCCGCCCTCCCCTCTCCCCCCGCCGGACTCCGTGACTTAGGCTCTGTCTACTCGCTGCCATCTCCTATTTCAAACGATGGACCTTCTCCTTGAATCTCTGGTTTCGAGACAATCATATCGTAAGTGCATGGTTCGCAAACATTGCCAAAAAATCAAAATTATTAAAACTCTGCCTGTTTTTACCCAATTCCTCAGTTCTTTAGCTCTTCCTCTGACTGCAATTTCCGTCAATATTTAGAAAGCCACGGTTTGCTGTATGCCAGCGAGTCAGCGTCCCGTTTGCAAATTAGACCACTTGGTTGTTTGTTTTAGCGAATTATTTTAACATTCTTTGTTTAGCAACTTTCGTCTTCTCAGCGAACTTCTTGAATCTCTATTGTGAAAGTAGCTGGGTTGTAATTAAGAGAAGTGCGGTGATGTGGCACCAGTGCCGACCAAACTCGACGCAAACCCACGTACAGAACCTCGCGGTTATTGAAGAAACACGCTTCTTGCAGCGAGCATTCAGTGACGGGTTGACACCATGTCGGTGTGTTTCATTAGCTCGGGTCGCTGCATTCACGTCTTTGTTGATCGCAGACCCCCAACAATTGTAACATACCCCGTCTTAGACTTGCCCGCTGTTTAATCTGCTGATAGCCTTATACAGCCCTTCCCTCTATCTTTATTAATACAGTCGCCTAAACAAATAAGCTCACATTGATACTTTCTGTCGGAATTGTATTGCTTTGAGATTATTCACCCGGGACATGACAAAATCGTGTATAAATGTGTTTGTTCATTTCATTAGTATTCTGATTCGCCTTCCTGCCAGAGTGTGCAGCCAACTGTTCCGATAGGTTCAAAGATCTGTTACCTCTGTCACAGAAATTACAATACAATATACAGATTAATATCTTTTTGTCATGTGTGAAATGTACAAGATTTGCCAATTTAGTTTTGTGAATGTGTCTGTTTGATCGCATATTGAAGTTCCGCTATAATGGCTGTCGACAGATAAAATTCTAGATGTGAGAGTTCATCACAGACAGAACACAGACAAACTCTTTCCGCAGACTGGTTCCGCCGGTTACATGCGCTTTAAGCGCATGTAACCCGCGGAACCAGTCCGCGGAAAGATTTTTGTCTGTGATCCGTCTGTGATAAGGTCACGGTGTTACCCATTTCCTGTAATACATTAACACAAGTGTTTGTTGGTAGTAATTATTTTTGAATCAATAAATAATTTTATCATATTAAAATAACAATGAACTGTAGAACTAAAAAAATTTTATTATATTCATACACAAGATTTTATCTCAATGACTTTTCACACATTCTTGCACTTTAATTAAAATATAACTGTATAGTAACTCAATTTTAAATTTCTGTTGTGTGTATACTTTGGCCTACCAGTTTAAAATTCATCTATGTAAGGCTAGTGCGATTTTCTCACACGTGTATTAAATAAACCTTTTTGATCTTTCCTCCAATACAATTTTAATCGATAATCAAAAAATATTCTTTTTTCAATCTTGGCACTTTTATATCTTAGGTAGTTTTGTAAATTTTATTGGGATATTACTTCGACTTAACGGATAATAACAAGACCGTTAACGTGATTCATAAAACAATTCTTAATCTTCCGCCAATAATACGAACATATAAACAGTTATTGTAGCAATTACACGGTAATATTTTACAATGCAGCGTTCTTTAAACTGTCTGTTGTAAGTCTTTATGCGCGTTGTCACACCGCACTACATACTCTACACTATATATGCATACATTACACTTTAAATATTATAGTTTTAAAATCTGAAAAATATAAACATAACATGAATATGACAGCTTGAAAACGGTATAAGAATCTATACCGAAACGTCGCTACTGTGCAATAAAGAAGTTGATTATCCATAAAGTT
>JAULCD010568591.1:0-14083 GCA_032361085.1 Calliostoma canaliculatum | reverse complement strand
AGTGTCGGGAAGTTAAGGCAATATAATTGGGTATAATCCTTGTACTGATTAGGTAAATACCCGTAACTTCCCTGCTGAGACAGATTATATAAAATGTAAGTATAACATTGTCCAATGACGATGTTGATTGTACTGTTGACTGTGAACTGTAATCCTAAACGTGCCTCAAGAGAGATTTGTATGCATTTAAAAATGTATGTACATGAATATTTTGAGACTTCTTGGATATCAACTTCTGGTTTGTTCGTAAGTTCACGACGGTTTGGGGGCATATGGTTGCTCATTTATCAGGTGAATGATACTGTTAGGAGGGTTAGAGTATATATACATGTAGGGATGGTTATAAGCACTATGGTTGTGATTACAAGTACTATACACAATGTTGGACAAGGATTAAAGACAAAATGGTAAAGAGTAAAACACAACAAAGACAAGTTTGATAGTACAGTTTAGTACAAAGATAATGAATGCATGATATTACAATGATGTTAAAACAGGTACAAAGTTGAGCAAAGCTAGTAAACATGTAAAATTTAAAGCAACACAGTCAAGAGTGGTAGAGGTTAGTTGATTACAAGGATTAATGAATCCCAAAATGGTAAATAAAACAGCAACTTGCCAACAATGAAACCACACGCTTTTCAACCTGTGTCTCAATGTTGGGCAGGGTAAATACCCCAAATATATAGTCTCAAGCATCCCAAGCATGTTACCTATCTAGCTGCAATACAAGCTCCATATTGCTCAACATCACCTGATTGTGATCCTCGCGCTGTGTGTCACCACTCGACCACCACAAATGCTGACAAAAGGTAAGTAACTTTAAAAGTAATGTCCTTTATAAAATAAATCTGACAAATAAATGAAATAGTTCCTTCTGTTTATCAAATACTGTATAATATATTACGCGATGTATGAAAACAACATTTTCACCTGGACGGCCTTCTTCAGACCCTCTCTTTCTCTCTCTCACACAAAAATAAGTAAACTTGTTTTTCTTTGGAAAGGCACAGTTTTCAACCATTTGTTTTTTTTGCATTTGTAAACCAAATCCATTAACCTAGTGACATGGTTTAGGACGTCGTAAAATTATAACGTTTTCATTAAACGGGGCCATGTTTATTAGACACAACCCAGAAACACAAATAGGGTTGGCAAATGGGTCAGTGGTAGGAGAGTTTAACACATTGATAGGTTAGATGTCCTTCTATGTTTGAGGCTGATATTTAGCAATGGGACGATAACAGTAAGAAATGTATTTATTATATTTATTTAATTATTATACCCGTTGAACATAATTTGATGGTGTGATCAATTAGTAATTTATATACCTGGTTACCTGTGTTAATATCCTTGTAATAAAAGTCATGTGATAAAACCAAAGTCAATGACCACGTTGTTACCCACACGAGGGGTCTTAAAAGAGCTTGTGACTATGTCCAACCTGACTACATTGACGAAAACAAGGTCCAGGATATATTCATACAACCCAGATTTTATTGTACAAATTATTGGCCTGTTTTGATGGTATTGTGAGATGTATATGGGAGATAGACGGAGAGTACGACAGTAACATGAATGGCAAAATGAGAGAGAAATAGTTTTTTGCGAGGCCAACATACTTTTTACAAAGTGTTGATAAAATATTGGCTGCATGTCCACAAACTGTATGACATAAAATACAATTTGCATGCAATACCTGTTTAGTGACAGATGCTTGAAGTTCTTGTAAATGCTTTTTAAATGTTAGCACAAATTTGCTCGTAATTAAACGTAAAACGTGCCTGGGAACTTTGTATTTAATTGCAAAAACAGAGAGTACATCAGCCAAACGTCTTCTATTATGGCGTTTACAACATTAAATGAATTACGTTATTTTACAATAATCATATTTCTGTTGAAGAAAATATAATGAAAAAAGAGAGAGAAAGAGACAGAGAGAGACAGAGAGAGTGAGAGGGATGTCAGTGGTCCGTCCGCACTATACATCAGTAGATAATCTTTTCTTCAAACGAGTCATGTTTAACTGGGATATTAGATTGTCAACGTTCAGCTATTTCCTTCACTGCCTTGTCGAGATTCACCTGATGCCTGATCGGAAATATACAGATGTTTTATGTAGTAGGGAAGTAGCATATAATACAGCTGACCAGACAGTGGCAGATGATCGTGAGTCAGTGAAACTTTGACGAGAAAACAAGATGTTCAGCAACAAATCTGCGGTCTTTGATCGATCTTTAGGTAAATATAACAGTGATAATTGTAAATAATATTTAATGACAAGATAACATAATTTTATTTAATGAATTGCGTGTTGATAATCATCTTATGATGGGAACAGGTGTCATTGTTTATTTCCTGAAACTGACGTAGTCTACTCTATATAGTTTGTTTATTGTCAATAAATTAAATGTGATTCGATTATTTATTCATTAATAACACAATTTGTTAACTTCTTACATAACACCACACGCTTAATCGTATATCATCTGACATCTTCAACATAGTTTTAATATTTGTTTTATTGTTTAAAAAGTAAACAGTATTGAAATGAAAGGTAGACTGATTTATGAAGGTAGTTTCCTACTGTATCGCTTCTGTGTCCGAGTTTATTGTTAGTAGTACTGACACTGTAAACAGTAACGAGAGGAGTGCTTTAAAGATTAACACTGATTCTAACGTTCAAATGCTGTCTAGACCACAACAAAATATATTGTCTTTTTACACAATTTATTGGGGAGAAAACTTGTGACTATCCATAAATTTAGAACACCTGTTTATAAACAATGTTCCAACATAGTTCAATCTTAATATCAGAAGACACTTAATATTTTATAATCTAAGTAATTGTTGTCATGTACAAGACATAGTTCAATCTTAATATCAGAAGACACTTAATATTTTATAATGTAAGTAATTGTTGTCATGTACAAGACGTTTGTAAGTAATTGTTGTCATGTACAAGACGTTCGGTTTGGTTTACTAACTTGACAAGATTATGTTCAGTGTTATTGTTTAACATTGTAACATTTATAACTTGATATTAAAAGCTCCACTATATCCAAACTCATGTTTAAATTTCTTAAAACATTTAAGAAAAAGGTGTGTCAGTGATTCAGTATGATGATAACTGATATTGCAGGGGTGTGGAAATACCATTGTTTAAAACTTGTCCGTGGACAAGTAAATAGACAAAATCTACTTGTCCACAGCTAAACTCTATACTTGTCCAAGTTATATAGTTAACCCTTACAGTGCTTAACTGAGGTGTGTATAACAAAAAACTGTTACCACCTTGTGCTGTTGAAAACCTTTCCTGTAATAATTTGTGTAAAAGAGCTCCTATAGGAGCTCTTTTACACAAAATATTACAGAAAAGGTTTTCAACAGCCCAGGGTGGTAACAGCCTTTAGTTGTGCTTGCCCTAGTTCAGCACTGTAAGGTTTAAAAAACCTGTCCTGTGATAATTATCAAAATACAGGTTTTCAACAACTGCAGGTAATTACATCTTCAAGTCTTACTAAAATCAGTTCACAACTCTAAGGGTCAACTCCCTCCCATAATAAATGACCAGGCCCCATTTCTCAGAGCGATCTTAGTTTTAAAATGGTTAAAGTGATTTTTGAAACAATGCCATGTGGAGTTGTTTTTTATCGTAGGCTTACAACTGTCATAGCGCAGAGATCGATTTGGAACTGTATTAGATTGGCACCGGTTCCAAAGCGATCTCTGCACTTCGACAGTCATAAGCCAATGTTATATTTTAGCACTTACGATCAACTCAGCCTAAGATCGCTTTGAGGAATGGGGCCCAATTCTGTAAGTTGGCACTAAAAGAATTTAAATTTATAATTGTATGGTTAATTTATTTTCCCCATGTGTGATTTATAGATTGTTGTACATGGTCTCACTGTGTGGATCAGTCTGAACACATGCGTCAGTTTACAATATGGTTCGTCTTTGTGAAACTTGGCAGAATACATAATGTACTCAGACTGATTCTGTGAACTATGACGACACTGGTGAAAACTCAAGACGAGACACCAGTGTCCGAGAATCGCCATGTATCAACTTTCTCCTGTTTTGGGATCATTCATAACTGATGGCTGGGGGTGGGTGTTGGGAGAGGGGAAGAGGAAGAGGAGGAGGAGGAAAAGGAAGAGGAGGAAGGGTAGCACTTATAACAGGAATCGGCAGTTCCTGAAGAGAAAGGGAAGCAAGAGTTGGCAAGTTAGTGGGGTGGGATGGATTGATATTATACAAGAGTTGATGGGGTTGCCACTTAACCCTTACCGTGCGGCTCACGGAAATATCCGGGTCAGGCTACTAGTAGCCTGACCCGGATATTTCCGCGAGCCACATGAACAGACAAGCAGTGATGTTGAGTGAAGCACTAACTGGGATAGGTAAAACCCTGAAAAAAGTAACGTGACACGTCACCCAGGATAACTCCTCCCCCAAAATGCCGCACGGTAAGGGTTAATTCTTTAAGGGACATTTAGAAGTTGTGTACATAGTTCAATATTTCTTGGATGTGAGGTGATGAAGGAGCAAGCATATGCCCCGAAACGTCGTGAACTTACGTACAAACCAGAAGTTGACATCCAAGAAATCTTAAATTATGTACAACCACTTCTAAATGTCCCTAAAAGAATTGATGTAACTATATTGTGCTGTTGAAAACTTATCCTGTGACATTTGTGTATAAATGGACAGCTTTTACTTCCCGTTTTTGTGCGACATTTATGTGGGAGTTATACGGACAATGTGTGGTTCATATTTCAATTATTATAAACTTTAAAAAGCAGTTCGTTGTGAATAATGCTTTTGTTATTATTTAATATTTTAAAATCATACACCAGTTAATAATCACCTTAACTGTTATGCTATGTTCGCAATCGCCTTAAGTGTTGTAATTTGTGACCTCGATGCTCTTCCTAAAAGTAACTCCAAAACTTCGATGTTAGTTGCACGAACACATTCACTAGGTACCGTAGACCATTTTTTGTACATTTTTTTGTCTATTTTCTAACTGCACTGTTTTAAGAAGACCTTTACAAAAATAAAAATGTAAAAACAAATACTTGAAATATGTATTGTTTGGGGCCCAGAAGCACCCGAATGACACCAACCCTGGGTGTCGCTTTTCATTTTGGTCCACTCCTCTCAAAAAAGAGTTTTTTACCTTCATATAAAAAAATAATAATTTACATCTATTAAGTAAATATTAGGGACTTATCCTACCAACTGAATAGCAATGTTAATAGCTTAAGAACAATTTGTCAAACATACTCTCAGATGGGACAAGACTAAAGGTTACATGTTTCTGCAGCTAACAAAAAAAATGCACCAGCGTACATGTCATGCTTCAAATAGTATTCACAAATGCATGATTATAATATAAACGAACTACCTTTGGAGAAATAAATTAGAAAACGATCTATTTTTATCCAAATTCACAAATATATTTGTTTTTAAGGGGTTTTTCGCTGTCTGCTGTCAGGGGAAAGTATCTCTAATCTGCTTTAATTTTCGCTTTGTAATCAAACTTTAAGGCTATTTTTCTCTTATTTGCTTTTAACTTAAAAATAAATAAAAATCATATTTTGTTACTGGAATATATAAACCATGTGTTTTTGACAAGTTTTATTGAACATGGCAAGTTAAAGTCATGAAAAACATGTTTGGAGTCGAAAATTTAAGTAGGTAAATTTTCAACTTACTCTTGTTTTTCCAGTTTTGGCCAAAATGTGTCAGTTTGGCAAAAACCTCTAACCAAAACGTGTCCAGAAGAAATGACAATGAGGTTAAACATTGTCCATGTCATGTGAATATGTGTAATTCGACCTCAAACCACACCACTATCAGTGGACCAATTCGTTCGCTTTTCTGCCATTAGCTACACCAGCGCCCATAGCGGCGGCTACAGTCGCTACAGTGTTTAATATGGTTTTTTTTAAATTTCAGTGCATGCTTGTGAATAAAACTAAAAGAATTACAAGCATACGGCAATGATTTACTGTACAGGGTCCCGTTTTACAAAGACGTCTAAACTTTACGACGTCTTAAACTATGCCACTAATTAAGTTAATGGATTTGGTTTACAAATGCAAAAAAAACCCAATGTTGTAACATGTGTACTTTCCAAAGAAAAGCAAAGTTTACAACAATATGTTGCATCTGAAGACCAAATCCATTAACCCAGTAACATGGTTTACGACGTTGTAAAGTTATTACGTCTTTGTAAAACGGGGGCCTGGATAATTAATAACCTGTCAAATACAAAACAGAGCGTTATATTGATATTGATGGGCAGAAAAAGCCTTTTTGATGATATAAAAAAACCCATAAATACCTAGACTGTCACAGGGATGTAATTCGACTTATAAATTTAGGAGTCCCTGGGACTCGCAACTAATAAGTTTAGGGGTTCCATGCTATAATGTGGGAGTCTGACACAGCTTATTTGAGGTATTTTAGGGCCCCGTTCCCCAAAGCGGTCTTAGGCGAAGTTGATCGTAAATGTTTTTAAACAATGCCCCGTGGATATGTTTCGGCACCGGTTCCAAAGCGATTTCTGCACTACGACAAACGCAAGTCAATGTTATATTTTAGCACTTACAATCAACTTAGCTTAAAATTGCTTTGATGAACATGGCCCAGATTTTTATTGTAAATTGTCTAGTACTGTGAACATGTCTATGGGACCGGTAAATGCAAACGGTATCAGTGTAATAATTGACAGTGACAAATCTAAAAGCCAGCAAGAACCCTGATTTTGTGGTTTTGTTGCGTCCCTTCGGACGCAAACGTAAATATTTTTGGGTCCCTTGTCAAATTGTATGCGTGTGGGACGCATGATTTTGAGTCCGGTAAACCCCTGATTATATAGTTAGTTTGTAATTGCTGACTGTATCTAGCGCGATCGATCTACAGCACCTTACTTTATATTGTCGTAGACTAAAGATTTAGTAAAAATGTGCCATGATCTGTGTGGGTTCTCAACGTCAGGTCAGTGTGGGTTACTTCCAAACTTCTACAACGCCGGTGGAAAAAATGGACCTCATACATCGGATTGTAACAATATCAGTAATAAAGAAAACATATAATGTATGTTCGATATATTTGTACGCAACAGTATGATTTAATACAATAATGTACTAATTCAGTATTTTTGTTCTCCGATATATGTCGGCTTTTGACCGGTAAAATATTACCAGGACCGGTACATTTTAAGTGTGTCGGTCCCCTTGTCCGGTAGAAGTAGCATTGGCAAAAATCAAGTTTAGTCGTGAATACTGTTATTCTAACATGCTGTTCAAACTTTGACAACCTGACAGTATTGCTATGTAGTTAATTAGCTAAACAACATAGCCTGGTCCCGTGCAATACGTTTCACTCCCCTGCCGGGGAGTGAAACGTACTGCAATGGACCAAGCCATATTTCTTACCTATCAGTTGTTATCAGCAAATGTTCGGCAGAAAACGAGTAGGACCGGTATTTTTTTTGACAGACGGTTTCTGTGACCGGCTTTAAACAAAGCCAACGGAAACACTGTAATTAGATTACCTACTTTGAGTATCTAGTTTGAAATGCTCATTTAAAGTACTACAGAATTGGTTTTGAAAAGCCTGTTTGAATTGAACATAAGACATCGATTCTGACAAATCAGCTGCAATAAATAAAATTAGTTCATCATGTTATGTTGACACAAAAAGTGAAACCCTGCTCTGTATACGCTAACACATAACTCACCGCATTCCTCTCAACTTCAGTTGATGTTGGACTGTCAGACTCCACGGTGAAAACAGGGATTTCATGATGGTCATGCGCACGGGTCAAATTGAGGGATATTCTTCCGGTTGGAATTTAAAATTCGAGAACCAGGTTTTCGGGCATGGTTGAAATATCTCTCTTGATTCTTTCATGCTTAGAGTGCAGGTGTTGGACTATCATCCGTTCTGTAAAGGGAACAAATCCAACATTTTCATCTGTCACTGTGTAAAGTTTTTTCCTCATAAAAACCCCAAGCTAAAGTGCCAAAATCATTGTACATTTTCAAAAGAAAAAAAGGCTTTCATCCAAACGTGTGCAGTTCCCAATGAGTTTGGTACTTGTAACCCGTACTAATTAATGTACTGTCAGAAACAAAATAGAATGGGCCCCGTTTTAAAAAGACGTCATAACTTTACGACGCCCTATCTACAAATGAAAAAAAATGGTTGTAAACTGTGCACTTTTCAAAGAAAAACGAGTTTTTCTTTGGAAAGTGCACAGTTTACAACCAATTTTTAGCATTTGTAGACCAAATCCATTAATCGAGTGACATAGTTTAGGACGTCGTAAAGTTATGACGTCGTAAAGTTATGATGTCTTCGTAAAACGGGACCCTTTTAAATCACAATCTTGATAAGACAGATTCCACTGTATACGTTTAGCCCGATGTACAAAATTCCTTGTTAAAATCAACCTATTTAAGGTTTGGATGCATGTCGGATGATGCTCTACTGCAATGTTTGGCATGACTGAAAGAGGTACGAGTACCTGCCGTTATCAGTTTGATGTAATGCTTACCTGAAATCAACTTATGATCACAGACTGACAGAAGCAACTAATGAGTGAAATAAAGACATAAATGGATAAAGCTCAACACCTCTGCATATACACATGTTGATAAGAAACTATAATATTCCAAACAAAGGGACAAGATAATGATGGTTGTATTAGAGCTTCAAACAAACTAATACTGGAGATGTTTCTATGATAGAATTTAGTTCACACAGAAAACTGACACTGCATATTTCCGACCCACATTTTGTGAAAGCATTTTAAATTTGTTGCCCTGGGATAATTACTTTTAAAACTGTTAATTAAGTCATAAAGATCCTAGAGGTAATCTGTTTAACCTTTAGAGTGATAAATTCATTTTATGATCTGACTAGCTTATGCTGTTAAAAACCTGTCTTGTGATAATTTGTTTAAAAGAGCTCTTATAGGAGCTGTTTTAAACAAAATACCACAGGATAGATATTCAACAGCTTATTTAAGGTTGGAATTTGGATGATAAAATTACCAAAATGTTGAGCTTGGCACTGTAAGGGTTGAAAAAAAACAATGATATTAAGAAATAAATATATGCCACTAGCTATTCTGGGGTTATTTGAGACCTGCTGTAGCTGAGGGGCTATTCATGTATACCTTGCCCCCTTAACTAACAACGCTTGGGCACATTCGATGCTCGGATGTGTAAGTATAGGCTCAGCAGATAGATACTTAGCCGACTGATGTGTTGTTTGATGCTCAGATACAAAAAACACGCCAGTAGGTCCCAACACTTGGGCACATTCGATGGTTATAGTGTAATCGAGTATAATCGGCACACAAGCAGGCCAGACACATTATTATGCTCGATCCCAGCAGTGACTGATGCTAAGTCATGGGCAGCATAACATGTGGAGAATTACCCAAACCCCAAATTAGTTTTGTATATTAGATAGTGGTTCTCTATTTGTATTTGGTTTGTCATTATAAAAAGGACTTTGCAAAGTAGTGGAAAAGGAAGTCAGTCTAAAAACGAAGGTTAAAAACACTAAAATGCTTCATAAAATGGGGCCTGCACAAATTAACGCCTTCATTGTACATGTTATTTGTAACAAAATGCACCAAAAGAGTTGAAATCTTAATATAATTTGATTAGAAGAAAATATTTGTAATACAGTCAACACAAGCAAATATGAAATGCAATATACCTTGAGCGACGACAGAATGGAAAGTATAATGTGTGAATGAATCTGGTTTGTGATGTATTACAACTGGAATGGAAGTGATTGCATTGCCTACAAAACAACATCTGGTCTCTGTTGGCAGTGACGCAAGTCCAACGATGTCCCACTTCACGAAGTTCTTGTAAGCCTAAGATATCTCAACTTTCATCTTAGTGCTCTCGAAAGGCTAAGACATCTTTGTGTTCTCGTAAGATTAAAACATCTTAATTTTTATGTTAAAGCTCTCATAAAGCTAAGACATATTAACTTTCATCTTCGTGTTCTCGTGTCGAGAGCATGAAGATGAAAGTTAATAGGTCCTAGCCTTAAAACAGCTTTATAAAACAGGACCCTGGAATGATGATACGTTGTTGTCCCTGGACAAGTTTTAAATTGCAAGTTCACACCAGTCTATTGCTATACTGTACTCTGGCTGCAACTGAACGAGGTACACAATCTGATAGTTATCAAAGCCACAATGGCAGTGTGTTCATTGTTCCTTTTACACTGAGACATTTTACATGCATCCAATATGTGTAACCTCCACAAAAGTCGTGACTCTTGCATCCAAAGTTTGTAAGCTTAACAAAAGTCTCAACTCTTGCACTCAAAATGAGTTACTTTTAAAAGTCTCGACTCTTTCATCCAAAATCTGTCACCTCTACTAAAGTTTAGACTCTTGTGTCCTAAATTCAACTTGACACAAGCTTTGACTCTTGCATCCACAATTTGTGATCTCTACAAAAATCGTTTATACAAAATGAGTTATTTCCACAACAGTCTTGACTCTTGCATCCAAAATCTGTGATCTCCACAAGTTTTGACTCTTGCATTCAAAATATCCTCCTCTGTCAGTGATCTTCTGCCATCTCCGGTACCAGATACTCTCGGTTCTCGTACGTCCAGAAGTCGTTGAGATCAATCAATATACTAACAACCGTGTCTCCTTTACCACTGCAACAAACAAAAGTTGATGGGAAACATTATCACTTGAAACCATGATGAACAGTCTTGCACCCTTTCTGTTAACTTTTTGTTGAAGTCACAGATTAACGTCATTGACTAAATAAGTTGATCTCAAAGAAAGCATATTTTTTTTCATAATTTCTTTTGGTTCAAAAGTTCATAAGGGTACAACTCAAGTGTTGGAATTAGGATAGTAGAATTTAAAACTGTGACCCACTGAAGCTGATGAAAACCTATCCTGTGGTATCTCGTTTAAAAGAGATCCATAGAAGCTCTTTTAAACAAGATACCATGGGATAGGTTTACAACATTTCAACAGCCTATTGGATTTGAAAATTGAACTGAACACAACTCTTATTAGTACTCTTAGGAATTGTTCATAACTTATGGCGAGGTGTGTGTGCTATAAGCTACGAGAGACGGGAAGGGTTGGGTGGTGGGCACATAAACCAGGGGGGTAGGTTATTGGTTTTATACATAAGATGTTGGGGAAGGGTAAATGAGATGGGCAGTGAAGAGAAGGGGGAGTTGAAGGCGCACTTAAAATGAGCACATCATTAAGGATGGGTGAAGGAGTCACCGATTTTGTAAATAGAAATTTGTAAATGCTCACCCCCCTAAATAGCAATAAATTATTAACCCTTTAAATGCTGAACACAGCATTTGCTCATTTTAGTTTTCAAATTCCAACTAAAACAGGCTGTTGAAAACCTATCCTGTGGTAATTTGTTTAAATTTGCTCCTCCAGGAGCTCTTTTAAACACATTATCACAGGATTGGTTTTCAACAGCAGAAGGTGGTCACAGTTTTAAGACTGGTTGAAATCAATTTGGCACTTTAAGGGTTAATGGTCACCCAAGGATTAACAGTACAATATCATGGATGCCAGCAGGACTAACCAGTTGATAAGATCTTGCAAGGAAACAGCATAAGGGTTGTTTGGTTTGACCATGTCAAAAATTTCATCATTGACGTCCTGGAAAGACACAGGTTCCTGTCCATGTAACTTCATCTGCTCCTGGATGGCCTGGTGAAATTAAGTTTGGTTTTAAAGTCATTTTCAGCAGTTTTTCATATATCTCACAAAGCCAAAGTTACTGTAGGAGAAAGGTCTAAATCACCGATGTGGTTATGGGATGAAGTGAAAAATGTAAGTTTTTGCTGGTGTTTGCAAACTTAGGGTGAATCTTTTACGTGAATATTTTTAGAAAAGCAATAGTAATGAATGGACCAAGTCAAATATATTAGAATCTTGTACCCAGTAAGTGTTCTAACAATAGACAATAAGCTGGGTGTCAGTGTTTGACAACGTACCCGGAAGAAGTAGTTGAGTGAGAAGACGTTGAGGTTTCCACGGTGTTCCACGTCAAGAATACGAAACAAGTAGCGGAGCGCCTGGGTTTCACGTCTGTTTTCCATGGCCAGCACAAAGTCTAGATACGTCTTGTAGTCCATCTCGCCCTCGTACGTCAAACATTCTTGGAACACTCGGTCCAGAAACACGTCCGTCAAGGTGCCCGTCCCATACCTGGTCAACACAGAATAATCAGTGAAACATAGTATATATTCAATACGCTGTCAAGGACTAAAAATACAATTGAATCCTTATAACTACTTCACAAGCATTACTAAATGCAACTTGTTTGCCATTTTATATATAACTCTCATTAAATGGAAGAGCCGTAAATAGTTGAAATATTGCTCAAGCAGCGCTAAACACTAATTTGTTCACTTATTAGGTGGGCTCAAAAGCTACTTTATAGAACTGGGTACAGTTCCTCAAAGTGATTTTAGGTTAAATTGATCGTAAGTTCTAAAATATAGCATTGGCTTACGACTGTCGTAGCGTAGAGATCCCAATTAATTGCTGCGCTACGACAATCACATATCAGCTAAAAGTGGTGTACAGTTTGTGCTTTGAGGGATACTGACTTCTTATCTGAATATTTTGACAAATTTGACAAATATATTGTCAATCAGGAAACCTTGCAACTCACATATTTCTTTGTTGAGGTACTTTCTGTCTTACAAAGTTGACAACCTACCTTAAGTATTGAAATAATGTTACGTTTACAAACTCCTTTTTTAAAAAAAAATTCCTTTTCAATTATAACGTGAAACTTGTTTTTTAATTGTTTATGAGATATTGGGGTGTTTATGGTCAAAAATTTATAACGATGATATTTTGTTTGAAAATGAAAGATTCCAAGTAAATCTTTGAAAATGTATATTTTTATAATCAACATGTGATTTACTCCGCTTATCTCATAACCTCTTTGACAGTCATGTGTGAGACCTTGTTTGATTGTGATAAAAATTATTTTAGTAGCTTAGACATGAATGTGTTAGAACCTAAAATATATCTTTCTTCACTGGATTCTTATGTAGCTTAGGAATCTAATATAAATTAAGAAGAGATTTATCATCAGTTTTAAGCGAATTTTCAAAACTACACCAACATAACTAATGCTTGTTACAATTTTCTTTTTAGATAAAGGATTGGCTTTGTATGTAGGATTAGCTGAGCCCACATCTAAGCCAATTTCTTTACTTAGTTTAAATAGTGTGTTTTACAATTAGAAAACATGTCTAAATACTGTTACGACAGATGAAATAGCTGTAACACAGTGATATGTTTGGTTTGCATGTACTAAACCTAAACTTGCAGATTTTATTACATCACCTAATTTGAAGGTTGAATTTCAAATGTTTAAAAAAAGGATTGTATAAACCTTTCTTTTGTTTCTGACAGTAGATACTCTTAAAACCCCCAATTGTTTTAACAGGGAGTTACTTTGGGAACGCAAACATCGGAGTTTCTGCCAATGAAGATGATTTTGTACTGTGTGGACAGTGGCCTGCGAGTACACTAACTTCACACACCATCACGTTTACTTGCACAGTCCCAGGACCAGTGAGGTTCGTCAAAGTATGGCGAGTGAGTACCTCAGCCCGAAAGTACTTTTCCCTTGCAGAAGTTAAAGTGGAAGAAACTCCAGCCATATTACAAGGTAATATAATAAACGCTTCAGCCAACATTTAATATTCACAAACGCCCAAATGTTGGCAAATGTGCACTTTTAAAATAAAATATTTTATCTCCTGAAAGTGTGCAGTAACTATTTTTAGACCATGCTTCCATTGTCTGTGGCCATACTGTAACTGTCTGATCTGGCAGTTATAACCCGGAAGGAACTACTTTCACATAGGGCGTTTTTAAAATGATCGCAGTTTAGCAAATAATTATAATTTTTAACTAAAAAAACCGATATGTGGGGCATAACACTCATGGATTGAGGCAGTTAGAGTCGTCGACGTAACTGCCTCAATCCCCGATTACAGAAGGCCTATT
>JAULCD010568480.1:0-14090 GCA_032361085.1 Calliostoma canaliculatum | reverse complement strand
TAGGGTCGGCACCTATGTTGTAGGCAAGGTCGGGTAATCGGAACCACAATATTTTATTTATTTTTTGGACTAAGGAAGGTGCCACGTTTCGTGACAGATTTCTGTATATTTGTCAGAAATAAATGGCATGGTATGCTTGACAACAATACAAGAATCTGTTCTGAAACATCATAACTATATAAAACGTTGTCATTCATAGTTCAAGATGTCTTGCATATGCCCCGAAACGTCGTGAACTTTCGAACAAACCAGAAGTTGACATCCAAGAAATCTTGAACTATGTACCACCACTTCTAAATGTCCCTAAAAGAATTAAGTGAGTTATTAACACCGCTTGGGCAATATTACAGCCATTAAGAAATTAAGTATTCTTAACTCCTAAAATGTGTGACATATTAAAGTAAAATATCCCCTTGAATTGCTGCAGTTAAAGTACAAAAGTACTTTGTGTTTGATTGCTTTAATATTATAGTAGTTCAGAGCTAAGTTCGAAAGTTTGTGAATAGGATAAGTTCTTGTTGAAAATAGAGTCAATCAGTAAATAATGGCCGATGAACATTAGTGTGCTGGTCACAAGTTCTTTTGAAGAAGTAACTTTTCACGTTATCGGAGGACGAAGTAGGAGAGGCACCTTTGATCTTTTAGTGAAGCATCTCACAAAGAATAAAGTTGCCAACTATAGTCGATAAGAATGAAGTCTTCAAGTGTTAAATTGGAGTTAGGTCTTAAAACTATGACCAGCTGTAAGCTCCTTGGATTGTTGAAAACATATCCTGAGGTAATGTGTTTAAAAGAGCTCCTAAAAGGATAGGTTTTCCACAGGATAGGTTTTCAACTGAAAGAGGCTCTTATAAAAAAATTATCACAGGATAGGTTTATCACAGGATAGGTTTTCAACTGAAATGAACTCTTTAAATAAAATTACCACAGGATAGATTTTCAACTGAAAGGGGCACTTTTAAACAAATTACCACAGGATAGGTTTATCACAGGATTTTTTTAGTAGAGCATCTCAGAAAATATAAAGTTGCCAATTGCACTTTGACGATTAAAATGCTAAATTGAGGCTATTGGGATTTAAAATATGACTAGCTGTAACCACCTTGTGTTGTTGAAAAACATTCTGTGCTTATTAATTAAAAAGAGCTCAAATAGCAGCTTTTCAAGAAATTACAACGGACAGATTTTCCTACATCCCAATCAGGTTTAATCTGGAAACTAAAATAAAGAAATTTTCTGCTCAGATTTTCAAAGTAAAAACTCCTCAAACTTATCATTGATATCATCTGAGAAAGACTAAAGTATGTGTCTCGGTTAGAAATTGAAGCCACATTCATTGTTGAAAGCTGTGAAGACGTAAGTAGACATTAACACTAACATCGTCACTTTCAGTGATGGCCGCCACTTCATGGAAGTCTCATTACTGTTGACGACAGAGCCCCAGTTACTGTTAATGTGAAATCTATGAGTTCTTTCTACCAATGCTTTTGTCAACAACCTCTTATCAACAATTACAAAATGTCCCAGAATTCACTAGACACACAAGCTGGACCCACAAGCTGGACAGTGAAATGTGCGACTAACAAGGAAAGTAACCCGTCAAATGTTGACAGCTCCGTCTTATCGTCAGCACTTGGATCAATAGCACCTTCTGTCCAACTCACAGGAAGCGACTAATGATGATCTGTATTAATCACCTTTCACAGTAATTATCCTGCTGTGACGATCGGCAGGATGTCACATTTCGGGCAAACTGTCTCGTCCTGTCTTTGATGTTGAGATGAAATCAAAATAGATGACAAAGTCTTCCCATGACAGGGACACCAGGTATTTGGTAACCAATGTACACAGAGATGCAAAGGAAAGATCATGAAAATTTCCCAACTAATCTGGATATGTAAAAAGATAGGATAGTTCCTCAAAGCGATAATAAGTGCTAAATTATAACATTGGCTTTAAACTCTCCATTTGGCACCAGTTTCAAAGTGATTTCTGCGCTCTGACAGTCATAAGCCTATGATTAAAAACAACTCCACAGGACATTGTTTAAAAAACCCACTTACGATTAAGTTTGCTGAGATCGCTTTGAGGAACGAGGCCCTGATTCATTGCATTGTGGACCAAGTGATGGCGGGTTTGAATCTTATCTGGAGGAACAGTTCTATGTGAACTTACTCTGGAATCCCACTGGAATTTTAGGAAAATCCCACAGTGCAAAAAGATAAATTTGGTTGGGTTGGATTTTTACTGAGATCTTGCTTGAATTCTCTGCAAGATTCCACCAGGAGAAGAAAAAATAGGACAGGAAGTCCATTCATTCTGTCTAGTTTTACATAGCATTTGTTTAAAAAAATGGATTTTTATTGGGATATACTGCAAAATCAAGTATCTTTTTCCATAAGGACAGTACACAGTGCTGCATTTTAGGAACACTGGGATTTTATCCTTCCATTACTTCATTGCTAGTACAGATTTTCTCCTTCCATTTCTTCATTGGTGATGCAGATTTTTTCCTTCCATTACTTTATTGGTGATGCAGATTTTCCCCTTCAATTTCTTCATAACACACAGGACATCATCAGAATCCTCTTGGATCACCAGCTCATCGTTTCTCTCCTCATTTTCACACATCAAAGAATCTTTATAAAAAACACACTGAGATTTGTGGGAGAAAATCAATGTTGGATATGATAAGGGCAGCTTAGGATAATTACTCTTCTGTTGAAGACTTTGAAGAATTCAGCTTTCCATGGGGAGGGAAAACGGAGCACAGAAAACAAAACTTTTTCTAATCTTGATTTTGCGGTTCATTAATAGATTACTTTTTTGTCACGAGACCACAGATATTTTTGATTAATCATTAGACTGTTATTTGATTTGCCCATTGGCAACAAATCTGGAGGCAGTGTATAGTATTTTAAAGAAAATAATGATAAAAGGTATGTTGTGAAGAATCATGTTTCTGTGGGAAAATCATTAAAATATTGTCACGAGGACAAAGATATTTTTGATTATTCATTACAATGTTTTTATTTACCCTTTGGCAACAAATATGGAAGTAATGAACATGCATCTTTAAGAAAATTATGACAAAAGATATATCGGGATGAATCGTATTTCTGTGAAAACAAATCTTTAAAACATTGACAAACAAAATGTTTTCATTGTTCAAATTGTGATTGTTGCAGTTTTTGCATGCTTGTTTCCAGTGCAGACTCTCGTTTCACAAAGACTTTTTGTCGTCATAAACTATGTCACTGGGTTCATAGATTTGGTCTACAAATGCCAAAAATCGTTGTAAACTGTTCACTTTCCAAAGAAAAACAACGATTTTTGGCATTTGTAAACCTAAACCATTAGTCAAGTAAAATGGTTTACGACGTCATAAAGTTATGACCTCTTTGTGAAACGGGGCCCTGGACATCAGACCAAAAGGGGCTCGGCGTCATTCTCCGAGTTAAAAAGCTTTTAACATGCAGTGAGGACAGAGTGGAATGCTGAAACACAGTAACATTCTTGGTTCATAGGTACCAACCGAAGCGCGCAGGATCACAGCCTATATAAAAGGGTTCTACACTAAACATTTTCACGTTAAAATGGACACTCATGTTATGCACATGATACTGACTTTAAGCCGGCCAACAACTATTATGATGTGATGTAGCAAACACACAAATGATTGAAAGGTTTTTGTTAAAGCCCTTGTTATTTTTAACTGTCATCAAATACTGTTAAGGGAATACTTCAATTAAAAAAAACCCAGTGAAAACACAAATATTGATTCTTTGTCAACAAAAGCGGATAATTGAGTCTTGGATTTATCGGTTTTATATTGGTTTTAGAAAAGCTGTTTGTTTATTTGGCAATATTATTTGGCAATATTATTTGTTATACAAACAATAGTTTGCCAGTTATTTAATTATACAAAACCGATATTGATAAGGCTATTTAAGGTAATGTTTCGGATATGTTATATTCGAGAAACACTTGTCAAGACCATTTCAGTGAACAAAGACTGTCGGACAATTAAACATAATTTACACTTAACGTACTGAACTAAAGATATTACAACTTTTTGAAAGGTGACGACTTGCTCTGTTAAAAACATATCCTGTTTTAAGTTGTTTAAAAGGAGCTCTTTTAAACAAATTACAACAGGATATGTTATCAACAGTCAATAAACTTAAGAGCTTTCCCACTGGAACAGAAAAAAATTGTGCTCAGCACTTTAAGGTTTGATTTGTTTCAACAAGATACATTTTCATTAAAAATTCAACATATTCGACTTGTCCTAAGGTATAACTTAAAGTACGCACAACTTCGGAAATACGATCTACTAAAGTGTAAAGTAGAAATGTTTGGTTATCTGGCTCTTCTTATTTAAAAAAATCTTATTTGTGCACTGAGCAGCTACTACTATGAAAAACTCTGATTGATTAGTAAAGGTACAAATCGACGCCGGTGGAGATAATACCCCAATGATCTGCTAAACTACGCTGCCAGGCGATGATTTGTTAACATGTGGACATCAGGAGATATGAGCGTTAGTACCCTCAGGGGGTCGGGATCAATCTTTCCGCATTTTATGGAATCGTCGTAAATTTGTCACTATGATAAGCGATGCGACTTGATTTAGAATGGAATTAAGACAATCGATATGACAACACGAAAGAGAAACATCAGTTTGTTCAGAATTCGGACACTGAAACGAATAAATATTAAATATAAATAAGCAAGGTTTTACCTGACGCAAAACCCTGCGTCCTAGACGCATACAATTTTACAAGGGACGCAAAAGTATGTACGCGTGCGTTCGAAGGGACGCAACAAAACCACGAACTCAGTGTTTTTGCTGGTTTTTAGATCTGCCACTGTCAACCATTACACTGACACCGTTTGCAATCACCGGTTCCATAGACATTTTCACAATACAATAAAATTTATTTAAGATACCTGGGCTGTGTTCCACCAAGCAATTTTAAGCTAAGTTGATCGCAAGTGCTGAAATATAACATTGGCTTACGACCGTCGTAGTGTAGAGATCGCTTTGGAACCGGTGCAATTCTGAATAAGACATTAAATGTGAGCTAGTAAGTTATTGTTTAATTCAGCTTAGACATTATTACAGCCATTAAGCGGCGACAGTGAATGTTAAACGGACGGTAACAAGTGACATAATATCAGAAGAGAATACTGTACAATTATTTTAAAGACATTTAGAAGTGATGATAAATAGTTCAATATTGTTTGTATGTCAACTTCTAGTTCATATGTTTCAGAGCATATGCTTGCTCCTTCACCAGGTGAATCATTCAAATGCCCCGAAACGTCGTGTACTTAAGAATTAGAAGTTGGAAAAAATCCCGAATGAGAACACTGTAGGTTCAAATTCTATTAAATGGAAATTGGTGTCTTTTTTCTGGAGACAATTGTTCAAGAAGTAATGAGGCCAAGGGACGGCGATGCAATGGTGGTTGTTGTCATACATAGTAACTGTCACAATTTGAAAGGTTAACTTCTACCAGTGGTCTTTGAGTACGAACTTTTTAGTGTTCTTTCTATTAAATGTAAATATTTTTTGTTTTATGTTTTAAAAGAAAATACCACAAACAAGATATAGTATTATCGTTACGTTTTAAAAAAAATAGTTCTAAATCTTTAGTTTGAAAAGTACATTTATTTAGTTTTCAACACCAAAACATATATTTATTATGTGACCAAATCAAATCTTTGTTCAATTAAAGGGTATAGCGCATTGATTAGCATGCCTGACATTGGACCAAGAGGTCTGGAAGAGGTCCGATGTTTAAATCCCGCCCAGGTACTAACAGTCTACACCAAAACTAGTCAATCAAGCAGTTGACAACCATAGTGCTGTTGTATTCCCACACGACTAAATGCCTCTCAAAGATCTAAGATTCAGGGCCCTCGTTCCTCAAAGCGATCTTAGGCTTAGTTAATCGAAAGTGCTAAAATGTATCATTGGCTTACGACGATCGTAGTGCAGAGATTGCTTTAGAACAAACTTACAACTATTTGCAACAAATTTGCTTCAGTAAACCCAGAATTACATTTATGCAATAGCACCTTTTGTCTTTCACAAAACGTGCAGCCCATAATACACACAATTTTAATCACAATTTTAATCATAACTTAGGCAAAATAACAGCAATGTTGTGATTCCGATTATCTGACCTTGCCTACATTTTGGGTGCCGACCCTAATGTTTTTATTATCATAATGACAAAAATAACATTGTATCTTTTACTACAACCTATTTTATCTCATTAAGCCTTAAAGTGCTGAGGACAACATTTGCTCATTTTAGTTTTCAAATTCTAACTGATATAGGCTGTTAAAAACCTATCCTGTGATAATGTGTTTTCAACAACACAAGGTGGTCAAAGTTTTAAGACTGGCTGAAATCTACTCAGCAGTTTAAGGGTTACAATTTGTAATCAGGAAAAAATTATTTCGATAAAATTGGATAAAATTCCCGACCGACCTACCCTAAATTTTAAAGACATGTAATCGAAACCACAAAATAGTTTTTGTTTCGCCTTACACAAATAAATATTTCCAAGTACTGCAAAATTGAAAACTGAACAAAACTCGCTCACTTACATGCTTTCTGAACTCTCTGATAAATGACAACCTCATCAATCATGCCAATAAGTAAACGCCCTGGTTTTGTTCTGAAACAACAAACATAATTTTGTAAATTGCGCGTTTCGACGAACAACTTTCTCCGTTTTTAGAAAGTGCAAAGTTTTACATTTTAATTTGTGAACTGAACCTATTGTCGAAGTGTGGCTACGAGCTTGTAGTTTGTTAACCTTTAGTAAAATGAGGGCATGGAACAGTTTCACAAAGCCGTCGTAAAAGTACGAGGTCACTTGGCAATTGTTTACGGCTACAAATGCCAAAAATCGTTGTAAACTGCGCAATTTCCAAAGAAAAACGATTTTTGGTATATGTAAACCTAAACCACTGGCTTAGAAAGATGGCATGTAAATGTATAACGGCTTTGTGAAACGGCACAAAGGGCGATTAAAAAGAAACTCATGTTTGACATAATGACTACAGGATTACAACGTGTATTTACTTGCCACCAAACGGCGGTTCAGAATCAGAACAAGTTTGTATCACGGCAGGAGAAACTCAATTTGGCTTCGTTAAATAAGATGTATTCAGAGAGTTCTCAAGAACGCCGGGCAACCAACTGGTTCATTCATAACACTGACAAGTTCGATTAGTCTGCTTTTCAACTTTAGTTCGTAATCATCGCGCAAATGGGCAAGATTACTCCAAGTGTTTGCCTACAGATAAAAATAATGGCGGCCATGTTGCTCTAAGCAGCACTGAACAATAACTCACAAACATATTTTTACAAAGCTAAACCTTACTGGACCCTATTTCAGGAAGACTTAGTTCCCGTAAGGCCAAGGCTTCCGAAAGCTTATCTTAGCACTCTTTAGCACCATGGAAATAATTACACAAAACTGTGTATGTCAATCAACAAAGTGATGTGGGTGTACATTTTGCAATTGCTTTTCAACGAGTTCTGTGGGTTTTGGTGTTGTTTGTTTTGTTTTTAAACCGTTTAGTATCCATGGTTACAGGTTTGACTGTATGTTGATTGCCCGCCAATTTTTTGGAACCCCCAATAAAACTTATTCAGTATTTGTTTCACAAAACTTTGGAAATTGATAAACAAAGTGATGTAGATGTTTATTTTGTTATTTGTGAAATTAATCTGTAAAATAAACGAACATGTTGACCACTTGGTGCACACATATGTTCTTCGATTACCCTAACAACAACCGACCCCCGTTCCTCAAAACTTAAACGTATTAAGATGATCGCAAATGATTTTTAAAACACTGTGCTTTAAAGTTTTTTCTTATCAAAGGCTTATGATTGTCGAAGCGCAGAAATCGATTTGGAACCGGTGCCGTATGGCAACGGTTCCAACGCGATCTCTGCGCTACGAAAGTTGTAAGCCAATGTTATATTTTAGCACTGATGATCAACTTTGCCTAAGATAGCTTTGTAGAACGGGGCCCTGGTCTGCTACGTAAAACGGAGACGAAGAAATTTTTTATTCAGGACAGACATATCCGACAGTGGTACAAGAATATATATCTCAGATATTAACCTGTCAATCATTTATGATGGATATGACAGAAGAACTTTTGTCAGGATAGGTTTTCAACAGCCCAAGATGGTCACAGTTTTAAGATTGGCTGAAACCCACTCAGTACTTTAAGTGTTAAAATTTGACATCAGAAAAAAATATTTCGAAAAAAAATAAAATTCCCGACCGACGACCTACCCTAAATTGTAAAGACATGTAATCGGAACCATAACTCTTTTTTTTTTGCTTTATAGCAAATGGCAAATCCCACAATTCTCATTTTCAGCAGTGAATCTTACGTGAATGTCTAAACCTAGAAGATTTTAAAACTCGCTTCGTGTGATAAAGTAATTGTTTCTTTGAGGGGACTTATTATCACTGCAATATCCAAAACCTGTCATAAAATAATTTGTGTCAAAGAGCTCCTGTAGGAGCTCTTTGGAACAAATTTTCATGTGGTAGGTTTCAACGGCCTTAAAAGTAAAAATTTGATAACTGAAAATGGACATACTTCCAATGAATGTCTCGAGTAGTGGTTGTCATTAACAAATACCAAACCTTTGTAAATTGAAGAAAATCAAAACGTTTAAACTAACAAGTTTTAAACTTGTAAACCAACCTATTCATCGTCCTGGGTAACGTCAGAGCAATTACTCTAGCTATCGCAACGCTACATAGCCCTGGGAAACTTTAGTGAGTGTCTGCCGATTTGGAAGTTGGGTCATCGTCGCCGTCATCCAATCAAACGCTTAGCACAGCAAACCCTGTGCAACCAATGAGAATTTTTTTTTTTCAAATTTAAAATTTACATCCCGCACAAAGATTTTTGTTGGCAAGAGTTATATCCCTTGAACCCAGCCCAAAAGCAAAGACGTGTCATTGCATTGGACAGCCATTTTTACTGACACGTAATTCGGCAGAAACCCACCAAAGTTTCCCAGGGCTGTGTAGCATTGCGATAGCTAGAGTAATTGCCCTGGGGTTACCCAGGATGCCCAATTTATAACAATCGTGATATTTATATACCAAATTTGTTTGTCCAGTTCAGCAATAGGATTACACTGTGACAGTTTCCAAAGCGTAAAAGTCCATCGGCTAGATTGTAATCAGCATTCAGTCGTGTCCGGGTATGCAGATTTTCTGTGTGTTAGATGAGCATGGAATCCATCAGGTTTGGTATAAACACACACATTATCTGATAACAGTTTTTCCGCATCCATCACCCGTCTATAAAACAGCTGAACGTTAATAGATCCATCAACGTCTTGGGCACTAATCCAATCTCCAAACTTCAGTCAACATGGCGTCGGCCCGTCATCGGGTCAAGAGCTTCAGACAAACGCTGCAGTACTTAAGTGGAACAAAGCATTGATGGAAGCTGTGCACGGGAAACACTTGACAATGGAATTGTGTTACGTGGTTTTTTTCGGTTGGTGATAAGGCCTTTGAGAGTTTGCATAGTTCTTGAAGAAAGGTCAGTGTACAAGAAACACATTAAAGTTGCTGTGCTGCTTAAATCATTAAATTTTTAACATGTTGTTGAAGGATGCTTGAGATGCACTTGAAGATTGGAAGTAAGATGTATGTGATAGAAGGTTTTTTATATTTCTTTTTAAAAGTGCAACGAACATTTTAAGGGTAATAGTGTGAATAGTCTTTAACAAGTTGGGGATTTTGTTTTACAAATATTAAACTTGTTGTAAACTGTGCAGTGTCCAAAGACACACTAGTTTTTCCTTGGAAAGTGCATAGTTACAACACTTTTGGCTTTTGTAAATGCCCAAATCTTGTAAATTGTGTAGTTAAAAACATAGTTGTTCAAACTTTTGTAAAAACTAAGTGAATGGGTTCTGTTTACAAATACAAAAATCGTTTTAAACTAGTTTGGCATTTTGTTTTATAAATATGAAACGCGTTGTGAACTGCACTTTCCATAGGAAAAAGTGTACAGTTAACAAAGATTTTGGCATTTGTAAATTAAATTCATGACCTAAGTGTTAGTGAAGTTCTTCAGGTCGCGGTAGGATATTAGTTATGCTCGCATAAACGCCTACTTGAGTTTAGTAGTAGAGTTCTGCTCTCCTTGTGCAATGAATTATGTACTGTAACAATTTTTAAAAAGACCAGCTTTTTCAAACACATTATCCCAGGACAGACTGTAAACAGTCTATTTGATTTAAATATTGAACACAGACCACAAAACACATTAACGGTAACAGGGTCAGGGATTTACCTCGACGTATAAATTTAGAAGTCCCTGGGACTCGCAACTAAGAATTGTAGGGCTCCCAGGCTATAACTTGGGGTTTCCACTCTGACACAGCTTTTTTGAAGTATTTTCAGGGCCCCGTTCCTTAAAGCGATCTCAGGCTAAGAAGATCGTAGGTAATTTTTGACAAAATTTCCTGTGGAGTTATTTCTTATCACAGCCTTACAACTGTCGTAGTGCAGAGATCGATTTGGAACTGGTGCCGAATGGCACCGGTTCCAAAGCGATCTCTACGCTAGGACAATCGCTAGCAAGAACAGTGATTTTGAGGTTTAGTTGCGTCCCTTCGGACGCACACGTAAATATTTTACGTCCCTTGTCAATTTTTATGCGTATGGGACGGAGGATATTGCGTCCGGAAAAACCCTGAGTCTCAGCTGGTACTGACGAAGCAAGGGTAATGCGAGCATTGCACTCTATCATCACAGCTTTTGTAGAACAGTTCGCTACTACTGAGATAGATGTTAAGCTCTCTGAACTTGTATGTGCATGCGTGTACGTCTGGATTTCCACCATTTAGTTGGTTCTAGCTCACCAAGACACCATGTCATAGTTATTATAAATACCCAACTCAAATGCAGTATACTCCAAGCCGATTTTTGTTGATAAAAGCCGGTGCATTCAATTACTTGACATAATTCACGCGCATAACTGTGTAGTTCTTAGTGGTGTCTTTTCAACTGTAAGAGGGAGCTGGTTCACAACAAGGCAAGCATGTCCTGCCTTGTCCTTTGTACCCTAAGGTCACTGATTTGTCTGTTTCTTTGTCCAAATTTCAATATAAATTAGTACCAGCCTTAACTCGCAGGTTTCACAGAGCCACACAAGTGGTTCCTCTGCTGTCAAATCTGACCGCGCAATATAACCGATTTTTTAAAACGAACTTTAGACGGGGTTAAACCCTAACTGACTCACCCATTCAATCTAAATTAACTGTTGAAAACCTATCCTGTAACAATTTCTTTAAGAGAGCTCCGTTAGGAGCTCTTTTGAACAAATTATCACAGGATAGGTTTTCAAAAGCACACGGTACTCATAGTATTAAGATTTACGAAAACAAAATCAGCACCTTAGGGGTTCAGTTGTAGCTCCAACCATGCACATAAAATCGTCTAAAAAGAAACAAAAAACTCGATGACAAAGTCACCTTAGCATCAGGCATCGGGTTTATGTTGTTTTAAAATATATTTATATTTTTACATTTATGTTATTTGGCTCATATAACAAGTATGTTTTGCTAGAAAAGGCAAAGTACCCAAAAGGTTTAAACCCATTGATAAATGACAAACCTAGGTTTAAAATAAAGATTAAATGCTTTATTGCACCCAGCGGCGTGATTAAAATGGTTCCCCTTTTCGGAACGCATCGTAAATGTTAGACCGTTAACAGAAAGATCTTGTTTAGGATACTCGCTGGGCCAATACATTTGGCTTACCAGTGTTTTTCGTTCTCCGGTATATATCGGATTTTCACCGGTAACATATTTACAGGACCGGTAAATTGTAAGTGTGTCGGTCGCTTTATCCGGTAAAAAATACCATTAGTCATAATCAGGTCGAGTCGTTGGATCTTCTATTTGACCAACTTTGACAACCTAGCAGTATAAATATTTTAGTTAGCTAAGAAACATAGCTTGGTCCATTGCACTACGTTTCACTCCCCTATCGGGGAGTGAAACGTAATGCTAAGGACCAAGTTATGTCTCTTAGCTATCAGTTGATACCAGCAGTGTTCCAGCAGATTGAAGGTTAAGTTTGCAAAATAAGTTGTGACCTGCTATGGTGACCGGTAAAAATTAAGCAGGACCGTTATTCTTTCAGACCGGCGGTCCCTGTGTCAGACTTTTAAAATAGTCAACGAAAACACTGTTTACTTATGTAGGCCTCGTTGGACATTCTGAAAGAAAACTTGTTTACAAATGTTAAAATCGTTGTTAAGTGGACACTTTCCCTAAAATATCTTGATTTTCTTTTGAAAGTGCCTAGTTTACAATTATTTTAGGATCTATAAACAGAAACCATCAACCTTGTGCCTCTTGAGACGTAGTTTACAATCTTTTTATATAAACCTCTCAGCCCCTTTTTGTTGGTTCTTAGAAGGTTTGAAACCATGTTGATTTGTTAGTTGCAAACATGCTATACTTAAGACATCCTAGATAGTCCACGCTATGACATCTCTGTTACTCTAGATACATACCCTAGAAACATTCGCCAGGGTCAGGAAGTTTCGTCATCATCCAATCAAATGTTTAGAACAGAAATCCTTGTGCAACTTTCAAGCCAATCAGAATCGTTCCTTCAAACGGCTTAGGCGTCAAAAGTATATTTAACATGGCGGCCTTCTACGTACAGCCCGTAATGTATTTAAAGTAAAGCTATTTACAACATAGCAAGCGACAGCTTTCGATAAATTAGTCACTTTAAACGACGTTTTTTAAATTGCGATTCACTTAACACACAATGATTGCTTGTGGTAAGATTTCCATCTATTTAACCCCACACTTCCCAAGAGGCAAGACATGCCATTTCATTGGACAGCTATGTTTACTGCATCCGTGGTAACTTCAGGGCATTATGCTCTCCACTAGTCGCTACGCTGTAATACCCTGGGGATATCCTGCAGCTTTCCGCTGATTTGCAGTACGTGTCGGTAAAAATAGCTGTCCAATGAAATGACGCGTCTTTGTTTTGAAATTCGGCCACGTTGAATATGTATTGAAAACAAACTTTCGAAAGAGCGATTATCATTGGTTAAGGTTGCACAGAGATTGCTGTGCTAATTGTTTGATTGGATGATAGCGACGATGAAAGCAACTTTCAAATCGACGGAAAGCTGCTGGATGTCCCCAGGGCCGATATAACGTAGCGACTAGCGGAGAGCATATGCCCTGGAGTTACCGAGGGTGCTCAGAGATGTGTAAGCTTCTCAAAAGGAGTTTTATTCAGAGTGGCCAGCATAGATGAAGAAGGGTGTGAACAACTGGTACTTCTTTCTTGATGCCGATTATCAGCTTTGGGCAAAATGCATGACAACCTTGGACAAACTGAGCTGACAGAGATAAAACAGTGTTTCTAAAACTTTATAACACAATCATATAGTATAAAGATTTGAGCCCCGTTTCTCAACGCGATCGTAGGCTTAGTTGATCGTAAGTTGTAAAATATAACAATGGCTTACGACTGTCGTAGCGCAGAGATCGCTTTTGAACTGGTGCCATTCGGCACCGGTTCTAAATCGATCTTTGTGCCATGACAGCCGTAAGCCTATGATAAGTAACACCTTCACAGGTCGTTGTTTCAAAGCACTAAGATCGCTTTGAGGAAAGAGGCCCTACACTTCATTCCATTAAAGGGTGAATTGTTTTTGTGAGTCCGCTAGTCCGTGTATAAACTTTAAGCACTGGCTCATTGAAATGGTTTAATTTAATATAGCTTTGTAAAACGGGACCATATTTGTAACAAACTGTGTTGTGGAATGTATATAGTTTACAGCTTCAACATCTGTAAACCAAACCCTTCTCTGTCGTTTCGAGTCACAAGCCGGTAGGGGTGTCATTATACACTAACCTCACGATACGATACGTATCGCGATATCTACCTCGCGATACGATACGTTTCACGATTCAGTTTTTCAACATTTGTTCATGTCAAATTATTATGTCTATTGTTCATGATCATTTTAGCA
>JAULCD010568369.1:0-14091 GCA_032361085.1 Calliostoma canaliculatum | reverse complement strand
AAAAGTTAGGGTCGGCACCTATTTTGTAGGCACGGTCGGATAATCGGAACCACAACACTTTTTTTATTTGGCCTGAGTGAGTGAGGGTTTAAAGCTGTTTTAAATATTATTTCATTTATCTTATGGCAGTCAGAGTTACAGCAGGGGAACACCTAGTGTGGCTCTGCAACCTTCGAGTCTCGACTGGTACTGATTAACCAAGGGTGATGCTAGCATTGCACCCTATCCTCACAGCCCTGTGGAACGGTTCTCCACTGATCAGAGTGATGCCAAACTCACGGAATCTTTATATATGCATGTTCTGTGTGTTTGCCTGTGTGATCAGGTATTTCACTGATTTTTTAACATACTAGCTAATGGAGACATCATGTCGCAGTTTACATGAATATACCGACTCTGAGCCAACCAGTCTTTACCACAAACCATCGCAAGAGTGTGACTTTTATAACCTCCTTTTTATCTGAAAGGGGGTGGTGTGTGTGGGTGTGTGTGGGTGTGGGCGGGTGTGGGCGGGGGGGCTCTGTCATTCCCTTTCCCTGACAAGATAATGTATGAAGGTAGGCACTATTATCAATGGTTCAATTTGACACGTTTTTAAAACATGTAAAAATGACTCAAAATACTAAGAGTGTTACTCATCAAAGTGTATTTATAAGTGATGCGAGGCCACCTTTTCCCAAGACTAGGCAAAGCTATATTTGAAATTATGCGTCCTATTACCAAAAATGGTATTTTATGTGATTGATTGTCGTTTCCTCCTTGTGTTTAGCAGCAAGTGAAAATATCTAACTGAAAAACTGTCATCATCGTCTGCACGTATGACTATGATTACACGTGTGCACGAGCACAAAAAAACACCAATAACAGAGGACAGAGATAAGGAAAGTGAGGAAGTGATTTGGGGTTTAACACTATTTTCAGCAGTTTTTCAGTTATATCGTGGCAGCAAGGTTTAAGGCAGGAGGAAAGCCTGCACCACCAATGCGTTTGTGTGATGCAGTGAAACCTGCGAGCTTTGGCTGGTACCTGCGAACCAAGAGTGTTACTATGTTACAGCATTTCACCCTATCCTCACTGCATGTTGTAAGGTTTGCAACTCTGTGAATATCGCTGAGCCCCTGGGCCGATAATAGGAAACATGACAACATGAGTTAATTAGCTTCACCTTCAGTGTCCAATATTAGCCTAAAATATAAATTTAAAAAATTAAAACTGATTTTATGTTAGCTCAAAGGGTCAAGCACATTAAAGGACACCAGTTTTACTATTAGTGCTGATTTGATTTAAGGAGAAGTTAAACAGGTAACAACTATGTGCTGTTCAAACCTATCCTGTTATAATTTGTTTAAAAGAGCTCCTGCAGGAGCATTTTTAAATAAATTGCCACGGGATGGGTATTCAACAGCCTACATATTCTCCCATCTATATACTAGTGTACGTTTTAAATATATTTATTTCGTTACTAGTAGGTCAACAATGTTTGGTGGAATACAACACAGAGCACATAAATAAATATTTCAACAAATACATCACCCATAAATAAACAAAAAATCAAATTTAACCGTTTCATCCCCATCCTCATCACCTAACCTAAAAAATAATGGCACCAATTTTACGACGAAGCTCAAAGTCGCAATATTATCATAACGCTTGATTTTCCCGACTTACCCGTCTATTTACGTTAGTTGTTGCCTGGTTCTTGGGTGTCCTTTATATTTCGCTTGCATGCATTATAAAATACGAAGCTAATTATCTACGTTTACTTTCTTATACTCCACATCCGTCGGTTTCTCGTTTGTTTATGCACGGGTTGAAATATGGCCGAGGTATTCTCCCTCTAAACTGATGAATAATATGTTGAAATTTACATATCTAAAGAAGTGTAATTATGTATTCTTGTGGAGCGAGTTCGTTTTCATTTTTGGGTGGATTACGTTTCGTTATATGGGCGTAACATTGTCGTGGAAGTGACAAAACATCCGATAAGTTTGGAACTTACATCGGTAACAGCAATTCATGGAACAGCGGAAGTCAGGACTTGCTAGAAATATATTTCTATCAAAATCTATCTGATCTCTCATCAAACATTCGATTTATTTGTACTTCATTTTATTTGGATTCAGTTTTACTGATATGTAAATTAGAAATTATATATTGTTTTGTCTAAATTTAACTGGAAACAGAGGTTCGTGAAGAAACTGCCCTGTTGCGCCCTGTAGGTTTAGAAGCTAGTTGTCAAACAAGAGTTGTTTCCCCTTGACCAACGGGCACCTGTCGCTGTATCATTCGCAAAATCATAGTGCCGGTGACCAGCAGACCGAAAAACATCAGCTGCTTCTATGCGATTTTAACTCGACGGTTTTTAATAAAATTGAAACATGTATGTTTGTATGATAGGGAAAGCATACAATCACAATACATAGTTTGTTATGTTAAATTAGCATAAATGGGATCCAATTATGATGAGGCATTTAATAAATTTTCAATTAAAATTTTATGTTCATTAATGAGAAAAATATTATTCAATGACATAAAACTTAGAGATATAAGTGTTAAAGAGGAAGATGTAATATAATGAAAACATACATAAAAGAGGGGCGACAAACTTTAATGTTAATTTGTTCATCTCCTAAATAAATGCTCATAAACAAAATTTCAGATTTCGTTTATTTCTTTTTCACGGTAGTCAACTTCAAACTTAAAATATTCAGGGCCCCGTTCGTCAAAGCGATCTTAGGCTAAGTTGATCGTAAGTGCTAAAATATGACATTGGTTTACGACTGTCCTAGCGCAGAGATCGCTTTGGAACCGGTACCATTCGGCAGCGGTTCCAAATCGATTTCTGTGCTATGACAGTCGTATTTATAAGCCTACTTAAGTAAACAAATCAATAGGGCATTTGGGTTGGGGTTTTTTCAAAAACACTTGCGATCAACTTATCCTAAGATCACTTTGAGGAACGGGGGCCACATCGATATTACAGGGACGGATATACAGTGCGGTCTAAACCGACACCACTGTAAAATGAAATCTTGGGAACGACGTAAGCTGTTATAATTTGTTTAAACGAACTCCATAGGTGTTATTTTACAGAAATTGCGCTGGGCAAGGCGTGCTCGAGAAGTACATGGGTCGGAGTTGTGTGGCGCAGTCATGTATTACAATATCATACCTTCCCGCATGATTGTAACATTATTTAATGGCCCTCCCTTAAAAATAGTATTTTTTTATGACCCTCCCCAAAGATGTGTATTTTATTTCATGACCCTCCCCCAAGAGTGTCCTAATATTTGGTGACCCTCTCCCGAATTCCTCCCTTTGGCAACCTATCCTGTGATGATTTGTTTAAAAGAGCCCCGATAGGATAGGTGTCACGGTGCCTCATAACCCCGATGATAGAGTGAGTGAAATAGAGTTTTACACGGCTTTCAGCAATATTTCAGCTAAATCGCCATGTGGTGTACAAGAGGCACAGGGAATAGCCGATGAGAAAAAAGAGACTGACAGGAAGAAAAGCTACAACAAAAGATCCCCATTTTAGACGGCTTGTACGTCAAGCATAGGGTTACTGGGGTCCTATTCTTTCCAGTGCCCGACGACACTTCCCGGAAACCCCACGGGGTAAATCTTTATTCACTTAAGTGTTATCACAGTTTTATTTTAGAATAATTGCAATAATAAATAACAAAATATAGTTTAAAACAATATAAATAAATAACAAAGTAACTGCAATTAAAGAAGGCACCAACTGAAAGGCTATAAGAACCATACAAGAACAGTCAAGACCAATATGGAAGACCACGTGGCATGGAACACGATTCATTTAAGAAGTACAAACTGGTAAAAGATTCATTCCGCTCAACAATGAAAGCTGAAGCTAATTTTAAGAAAGAACTCTTTAACCAACTTGACAATTATGCGAGACTAACCAAAGTTTATTCTGGCACCTAATTAATAAATGTATTCCTGTAGGAGCTCTTTTAAACAAATTATCACAGTAAAGATTTTCAACAGCCTATTTAAATTGGAATTTGGATATTGAAATTGACATTCTTTTTAGCTTGACAATTAACGTCCTGTAGCCAACACTATTGACACGTGTTGAACGTGAACAAACGGTTAGAAGACGTTTGAACACTTAAAACTAACTATAAAGTGATAAAACATGGAAGGTTGAAGAAATTGTGAATTCTAACAATCGCAGCGCAGGGGTACGACAGACGCGCCGCTACGTGCTACGATCGTGATTGTAAGAACTTACAACTGTAGTAGCTTTACAAGCGTACCGTACCGTACACCAAAATTTAGTCTAAGAAATAAAAAAAAATTCAATTTTCTTTTCTTTTTTAAAGCCGTATTTATTTTTTCTGGAGACTGAGTTCATAGTAACTCCTAGACTTGCTTATTTTATAGACTTTCGACTAGGCTCTATAAACATTCCACAGTCTGGAAGCAAGACTAAGATGAATGCTGTGACATTTAATCTTACAAAGACTTTGTTGAACATGACCCTGTTTTATGGGATATGGTGGTCCAGACCAGAGAGAAATGGTTGGTGGTAATTTGTTTATGAATGTTTCCATCTCATCTGTCAAAACACACGTCTACACCCCCAGACCGTGATAGATAAGAGGTGTAATGTGTCAGAGAGCAACAAGGTGTGATGTATGCGTTTAAGCAGGAGAGGAAGGAGAAACTATAGTTTTGTGACTTGGTCAACCCTTAAAGTGCTGAGTTGATTTCAACTTGTCTTTAAACTGTGACCACCTTGTGCTGTTGAAAACCTGTCCTGTGATATTTTGTTTGAAAGAGCTCAGGATAGAATTTTAACAGCCTGTTTCAGTTGGAATTTAAAAATTAAAATGAACAAATGTTTTGCTCAGCAGTTTAAGGGTTAAAGTTACGAAAATTACTCCAGGTTGTAAGCTTGTAGCTAGAATAATTTATTTCCTAAAAGAGCTCTTTCAAACAAATTACCATAGGATAGGTTTCCAACAGGCTGTTTCGGTTGAAATTTGAATGCAAATAATGGGCAAATGTTGTTTTCAGCACTTTAAGGGTTAATTGTATGCAAAAACAGGGAAGGTAGATGGACTACAGTTTTGTGATTTGATTAACCCTTACAGTGCTGAATAGGGTTAAGTATATTTTTAAACTGTGACCACCTTGTGCTGTTAAAAACCTGTCCTGTGGTAATTTGTTTAAAAGAGCTCCTGTTGGAGCTCTTTAAAACAAATTAGCACAGGTTAGGTTTTTAACAGCTTATTTTGGCCCGAATTTTGACAATGAATTAGAATAGTTGGGCTCAACGCTTTAAGGGTTAACCCTCACAGTGCTGAATTGATTTATTTGAACTTACCTTTGTTATGCTAAAATTGTAGACATGAGAGACTTTTGTTTGGCAATCCTATTCATATTAGATTTCATAAAATATAGTGGACAACCCCCAAAATAAGGTTTTAACATTGTGTCTAGTCTAGACTGACTTCACACAAACATATACACATAATTCATCAATACTCAAACAATGGTTAAGTAGAATATAATACTTGTAGCATTGAAATGGCTTTTAGTTAACCCTTACTGTGCGACTCACGGAAATATCCAGGTCAGGCTACTAGCCTGACCCGGATATTTTCATGAGCCTCACGGTAATTAAGGGTTAAAGTTATCCCTTGTTACACTAAATTAAAACTTTACACTTTTGTTAGACTTTTCATGAAACTTTCAAAAGAAGTACCACAGGATAGGTATTCAACAACCTGTTTAAATTTGAATTGACAAATACTTTGTTCTTTAAAGACTATTCTGTGTTTAAAAGAGCTACATAGTCTGAAGGACAACAATGACGAAACAATACATAAAATCAGCCTTTGATTACACAAGTGCTCCAAGGGTTAACCTTTTCTTGCTATCTGAAGGATAGGCGGTTAATGACGTAGTCCGATTGCTTCACAGGCCATTAGTTCATGCACTACAACACTCTTCCCTTGTTTTCTTTTTCACAAATATTGGAGTTGGTGTTTTAGACTTTTTTGTGTAAAAATGTTAATTCTTTTGGAATTATTGCTTCCTTTTTATCATCTATTGTTCATCTTTTTATTTATTGTTTAATTTAATCGCAATGAAATTTTTAACAGACAACATTAAAACAAATTATTTTGGAAATAAAATAATGTGTGTGAATAATAAAATACGTTTAAAACACTGAAAATAATTTGATTAGTTTTAGAGTGAGTTAATGATTTTATGTAACTGTTTTTACTTCCGGTATTTCATTGTCAAAATTCCACTTGAAATAAGTTGTTAAAAACATGTCCTGTTGTAATTTGTTTATAAGAGCTCCAATTACAGCTCTTATAAACAAATTACTACAGAAAAGGTTTTTAACAGCAAAAGGTGATCACAGTTTTAAAATCTACTAATTACTGTAAGGCACTGTAAGGATTAAAAAAAGAAACCTGTTTGGCCTGACTTTAGTCTTTCAGTTGTTCATGACTGTAATTTTTTTACATATTTTTTACTGATTTTATAACCCTTGGTTTTGTGTGATTTCTTTAATCCTTGGGTCTCATTAAAGTGACTTCTTTTGGGTTATTCGTTTTTAAAGGGTTTGTTAAAGGGTTTGTTGTGCAATGTTTATAGACTCAGGGTTGAGAATTCTAAATGTGCTCAACATGTTTAAATATAGAAGTGAGCATATGCCACTATTCACATGAATACTCTTGGTGTTTCTATTACCTTGCAGATTTGTGAGCAATCTCTGTAGATATAAATAAACATGACAGCTGCACCTTGAAGTAAAACATATCATTACCATCTCCTAAAACAAGAAAAATATTTAAGGATATCCTTAAGATTTAGGACTTTTGTATGTGTCTACTAAATCATAAAGTACAATTGACTTATACTCCTACAGAATCTATTTCCGAGATATTGCCACAGGATAGGTTTTCACTAGTACAAGGTAGTAACAGTTTTAGTTGAACTAAAATTGAACATGTTTTGGAGTTTTCAAACTATAATAACCTGATTTTGTTTCACCACTTCTTAATGCCATTTAAACAATATTATAGTCTAGGGCAGCTTTAAATAGATATAATTGATATAATTTGATGTTAATGTATCAACTTTTCAACACTGATTTACATTTAATTCACATAATGCGTTCAATAGATGTGAATAGCAAGGGTTCTGGGGTATGTTCCACAAAGCTATTGTAAGCTAAGATAGATCTTAGTCAATATGTCGTAATGGCTGTTGAACACATCCATTGAAACAAACACAAAGGGAACAAGGGCTTGTTTCACTAAGTTCATTTAGCTAAGATGTCTTAACTTTCATCTTAGCGCTCTCATAATGAGAGCGCTAAGATGAAAGTTGAGATATCTTAGCCTTATGATAGATTTGTGGAACGGGGTGGGGGCCTGAGTTTTTATGTCCATTATTTTGAGTGGTCGTGAGAAAATAAACTATTCATGCTTGTCATGCGGCTGTGAGAGTACATTGCAATATCCTTCGTGTTCAGTCATCGACATAAAAGAATACTAGCAGGATGTGGTCCCAGGTGAAATGTACATGACTGAAGTTCACCTGAGATCCTAAACATGAAATCTGCATCTAAATCTGTCATTGCCGTGTCTTGTATGAGGTCATAGACGTGAGTCAGCTGACTGGTGTCACAATGTACTCAGGTACATGACAGGTATATAATGTACATAAGTGTGAGCATGCCAGTGGAGTGGTTTAAATTACCTACCTGTAGTTAGGTCATACGACCTACCTGTAGTTAGGTCATACAACCTACCTGTGATTTGGTCAATCACTTGTAGGGTTAACCGTGACAGTGCTGAATAGGGTTAAGTAGATTTTTAAACTGTAACCACCTTGTGCTGTTATAAACCTCTCCTTGGGGAAATTTGTTTAAAATAGCAAATTACCACAGGAAAGGTTTTTAACATTTATTTCAGGCAGAATTTTGACAAGGAAATATACAAAAATTGGGTTCAGCACTTTAGGGTCAAGTCACTTACCTGTGACAAATAATTCTCTGACCCCCTGGGTGTTTACTTCCTCTGGCGAAGCCAAGTTAATGTGAATATGACTACCTCATGCTGTTAAAAACATCCTGTGGTTAAAAGATCTCCTTAAAATATTGCCATAGAATTAGGTTTTAACAGCACACAGTCAGTTTTATATAACTCCTGATATATTTCAATTCAACATTTTAAGGGTTAAGTAGATAAAATAGAGATATTTAAGACTTATGAGTAACACTTTATGGGTTAATAAGTTGTTACAATGATTAGGTCATATAAAAAATGTCTTTTTTTTCCCTCACTGCCCGACCCTTGTCGTACCCCTTGTATTTTTTTACACCCTAAATTACAGCTACAAAGTCCACCTTTGTTCGTTTCTGACATTACTGATTTTCGTTTAACTCTGCAAGCAGACATGATGTCGTTTGTAAACTTCTTCTACGGGAGCTCTTTTAAACAAATAACTACAGGATAAGTGTTCAACAGCACCAGGTCAGTCACAGATTTAATACCAAACTCAGCACTAAAGGGGTTAAATGTGTTAATGATTGCCCTTTTCCTTCAAAAGAGTACTCTACCAAAGCATAACAACTGAATATTTACTCTTGGCCTTGTAATGTTATTAGGTTTAGGCAAATTTCCACGTGTTATTGTACACATGCAAATCAGAATCAGTTGGGTTATTTTTTTATTTTTGTGTTTCCTGTAAATAGGCAGTATTGGGTTAATGGAGTTTTTATAGCATGGTTTAGAAGGACAAAGCATGTTTAACAGTGGTATCATCTGCATCAGCGATTTTACACTAATTACAACAGGACACATTTTAAGCTTGACATAGGGGTCACAGTTTTATGTACTATTGAAGTCATTTCAACAGTGTTCATGTAAAATACATGCATGGAAAGAATGCAGTTATATCTACTGTCACTAAAGGTAACAAACACTAACATGTTGATTTCTTACTGTGTTAGTACGTTTGAAAAAATCTGAACATTTAACTATGTTAGGGTCCAAGTTGTGGGATCTATGGATTTAAAGAGCACGATGAGATACTAGGTTAAATGAAATCGGTCAGTAAACAGCGCCAGGGTCAAGGGAAATCTGTAATTTAACAGTACTACTTCAGTAGGTCAAATGAAATGTGTACATTACACATCACTATGACAATAGGTTAAGTTAAATCTGCCTGTATAATAGCACTGGGTCAGATGGTCAAATGAAATCTGCCTGGCAAAGTAGGATAAGTGAAATCTGCCTTTATAATAACGCTGGGCAGTAGGTCAAATGAAATCTGTTTGTTTTACAACAACAGGTACATGAAATCTGTATATTTAATAGCACTGGGGTAGCTAATCAAATGAAATTACCGTCAGCGAAATACCATTGTTGTAAAGCAGACATTAAAACCAAGATGATGATGGTGATAAATAAAGTTTGCCTGTTTATAAGGTGCTAGTCAAATTTAATTTGCCCATTTAATTGCACTGGGGCAGTGGGTCGAGTTGAGTCTGTCTGTTTTATAGCACTAAGGCAGTAGGTCAAATGAAATGAAGACCTTCCTGTTGCTGAACCACTTTAATGACTAACTACTACCGTTCTGTCCAACATCTAAAGCATCAATTTCCTAACCACTTGAAGTCATCAGTAAGGTGGTAGTATGTCTGTGACTGAAGGTGTCCAGTTTATACACTGAGGTGACTGCTCGTAATATTTTATTAGTCTTATTTCATTGTGATAAATGTTGATTTCATATGTTTTGTTGACGTCCTTAGTTTTTGTCTACGGAAAGCTCTTTAACACAAGTTATCGTTATCGTATTAGCATGACATGTTCATAGTTTTAACCCTCAAAGTGCTAGTTCGCAGGTGCCAGCCAAAGCTTGCAGGTTTCACTGCACATTGTTGACGCAGGTTTTCTTCCTGTCATAAACCCTGCCGCTGTGATATAACTGAAATGTTTTTCAAAACGGCGCTAAACTATAACTCGCTCGCTCACTCCTAGTGCTTGTCAATTTTAATGTCCAACCTAAATAAGCTGTTGAAAACCAATCCTGTGGTATTTTGTTTAAAAGAGCTCCTTTCAGGAGCTTTTTTAAACTAATTACCACAGGATAGGTTTTCAACAGCACAAGCTGGTCACAATTCTACCACCTTCTAAAATTAATTTAGAGCTATTAGGGTTAATCTTTCATCTCTACTTCATTTCCTACTTTTCTAAACAAATCACCACAGGATAGATTTTTAACACCTCAAGCTGGTCACAGTTGATTCAACACTTTAGAGTGAACCTTTCTGCTGCAGTTAGAACACTTTAGAAGTCTTCTTCATCTGCCCCATGTTGGCTAACCACTTGTCTAAACTATACTGGCTATCAAACGCTGGATCAAATCAGCCGAGTGGGAAAACCTGCTTTTCTAAGTGATGGGGAAACCTGTTTCTCTTTGTGTTTCCTTTTTAGTGTGACATTTTCAAGTGGAGCATAGAATTAACTGATGTTGTTTTTTGTTCAAGATGATACTATATGCTTTTGTTGATGTGTTTTATCAGCATATTCATGAATATCTGTAAAATTTTGAAATGAATGGCAATTTGATTTGTGTCTTTGAATGGGTTAAAGTTTAACAGTTTTTACTGTGAGTTTAGTTTAAGGTTAACCCTTACCGTGTGGCTCATGGAAATATCCGGGTCAGGCTACTAATAGCCTGACCAGGATATTTCCGTGAGTCACATCAACAGACAGTGACGTTAGGGGAGGCGAAATCCTGAAAGAAATATTCCGGACACGCCACTCAGAATAACTAATAAAATTGTGTCTATGAAATATTTTGGGGACAATTTTCTATTTTTTAGAACAAATACAAGACTTGCTTATTATATATAGACTGTCCACAGGCACTGGAAATAATAGGACCCCAGTAACCCCATGCTTCATGTACAAGTAGGCTAAAATTTGGATCTTTTGCTGTAGCTTTTCTTTCTGTCAGTCTCTTTTTCTCATCTGCTACTCCCTCGGTGTGCATCTTGTACACCACATGGCGCTATAGCTGAAATATTGCTAAAAGCCATGTAAAACTCCATTTCACTCACTCTCTCACTCACTTATTTGAATAGGCCATTCGTCATAAAAAACTGCTCAGAAAACGAAGTGTGCGGTAGGTCGGCGTTTCTGTCCCCGGTTGGGTCAGATCAAAAGACGTTATAAAAGTTGCACTTTTGCAATGGTTTGTCGTAAGGACTGGTTGACACGGAGTCAGTATAATGTGTCTGGGTGAGATATTCATGTAAACTGTGACATGGTGTCTTCGTGAGCTAGCACGTTAAAATTCGATGAAATACTGATCTGGTACAAGCAGACACACATACATGCATATAAAAAGATTCCGGGAGCTCGGCATCACTCTCAGCAGTGAAGAACTGTTCCACAGGCTGTGAGAATAGGGTGAAATGCTAGCATCATCCTTGGTTCGTCAGTACCAGCCGAGATTCACAGAGACACACTAGGTGTTCCCCTGCTCACTCACTTAAGCACTTAAACTTATTTGTCTACACTGGTGCATTGTGATAAGAGTCTGCTTGAAGACCTGTTAGTACAGGGTTTAATCCTAAGTTAAAACAAAAGCCGTAATAAAAGTTGTACTCTTACATGAGGATTTGTTAACATTGGTTGGCTCAGAGTCTGGCCTGATTTAAAAGAAACCCTTGTGTTCCTTTGTTTGAACTTCATGTAAATGCAGACATGATATTCTTGAACGTGTTGAATTATTATTCATATATTGTTTCATGATCTTTTTATTCCATATTCATACTGCTGTTTCCCGTGTTTCTTCTGGTGTCTTCAAACTAATGAAAATACAGCACAGTAAGTCTCCCATTATAATAGAATATATTTAATAAACATGTGTAAAGCAAATTTTTTTATGACTTTCTTTTGTCAGTTTGTACATCCATTTCTTTTATTATCCCAACAATTCTGCATCATTATTGCATAAATATCCTAAAAATCAAACATAATCTGAATCATTTTAAGAAATGGAACAAAAAACGATTTATTCATTGCATTATTTTTAGAATTGTGTAATTATCTATTTTGATTCGTACCCTATTTGTATTTGGATTACTAATAGCTTCTATTAATTTTTTATTTCAGCATTTCTGGGGCCCAGGTTAGTAATTGTTGTATGTTTTTTCTTTGTTTTCATATGTTGTATATAATTTTCGAAAAAGATTACTGGTAACATATATGGTCAAACATTGAATCTCGGCTTTAATTCCTGACCTCTTCAGACCAAAAAATCTTATAAAGTGTGCTGTTGTTTCCCAGCTACTGACAAAGAGATTCCCCATGATAGTGAAAACGGTTTGACTTAGTTAATTTTATATATTAGATGAGTGTATGCAAATGTTAACTCTTGGAGCTCTGAATTGAGGACATAAACTGTAGCTACATTATGCTGTTAAAAATCTACCCTATGGTCATTTGTTTAAAGGAGCCCCTACAGTAGCTCTTTTAACAAATGGCCACAGAATAAATTTTTAACAGCCTGTTTAGGTTAGAATATGGACACTGATATAGACAAATATTTTGCTCAGTTCTCTTAACCCTTACCATGCGGAGTTGTTTTGAACAGTATTCTGAGTGGCAGTTCCCAGAATTTTAACGTTTTTGCCTATGCCAATTTGAATTTTTCTCAACAATCCTGACAGTCTGGCTTACGCAATCTGAACTGTATATAAATGAGATGCACGGTAAGGGTTAAGGAGTTTTTATCTTATTGTTATTGATGGATAGATAATAAATATATTTGTCACACAATTTTACCCTCCTGTTATTTAGGTTTAGGGACTGGTAATTTATTACAAGGGGATAAGTTTATTGTTTCTCTACTTTTCTGTGTCTTAAAAAAATCTTGACCTATTCAAGTTGACTGTCATATTTTTTCATGGCCCATCACAAATAATAAAGTTTCTTTTTTTTTGTCCCCCACTCGATCCTTCGCCAAAACTTTCTATCTCTTTAAAGCAATACACCTGGATACTTAGAGATTTTGTTCTAATCCACAAAGCTCTTGCAAGGCAAGCTATTTTAACTTTTACAAGACCCTTAGGCATATTTATTTTTAAACCCACTTTTTATTGACCTCAAAAGGTTGCCATATTTCCTGACAAACCCCTTTCCTATCCCCCAGCCTCCGCTCGTTCTCACTGGCCCAAGTGTAATAAATGATCAGTCTCCGAGGTTTGAAATTAGACATTCACTTTGGTTTGTATTTTTGGGGGGTAATGTTTTAAGCAGGGATTTACCGGATGCAAAATCCTGCATCCCATACGCATTAAACTTGACAAGGGACGCACAAATATTTACGTGTGCGCCCAAAGGGACACAACAAAACCACAAAATCAGTGTTCTCGCTGGCGATTGTAGCGCAGAGATCACTTTGGAACCAGTGCCATTCGGCACCAGTTCCAAATCTATCTCTACGCTACGACAATCTTAAGCCTATGATAAGAAACAACTCCAAAGGACATAATGTCATTGTTTGAAACATCACCTATGATCAACTTAGCTTGAGGAACGGGTCTCTGAAATTACTTTTTAGAAGCTGTGTCAGAGTGGACCCCCAAGTTAAAGCCTGGTATCCCTAAAATTCCTAGTTGCTAGTCCAAGGGACTCCTTAATTTTTACGTCGAGGTAAATCCCTGTTTTAAGTTTATCGAGCCAAATCATACTGATTGCTATTTTCATTTTCTTGATCGATAGAGAGAAGGGAGATAATATCTGGTTATGTAGTGAACAAAAGATAACTCTCACCTGGTAACCACAGGGGTTAACTGAACATGTGTACCACCGGCTGCTATGCTACTTCCGGTCAGACGTCTTGGTTTTTACTTCTCTCTGCTGATCCAAACGGTGAGGTTGTGAGAGACCTGCTCCAATCTCATTAAAACCAGTTCCACAACCCTGTTGCGCATTCTTTTCACTTTCGCATGTAGGATCTGAGAGTCACCGGTAGCAGGTCGTGTCCAGTTGACCTTTGAAGCGACCAATCAGCGAG
>JAULCD010568259.1:0-14094 GCA_032361085.1 Calliostoma canaliculatum | reverse complement strand
AACTTTCAAACTCATAAACAGTGACTGAAAAATCCACAAATGAAGTAGGGGGTGCTTAACTAAGTTCTTTGTGTATATTTTACAACTTTTAATGGGATGACTAGTGTTGCTGAAAACATGTTTGCAACATTTGTGAAAAAAAATAAAAAAGAAGATTTGATGTACAACAAATAACGTTTGTAAACCGAATCTATAAGCCCAGTGCAACCTAATGTGTGTAAAATTAAAAAAAATCCACTTATTGTTGTGTTAATTTTTTGTTATATATATAGATGTTTGCTGTTTAGGAGGAAAAGTGTTTTTATCATTTTAAGATATCAATGATACGGAACGACTTTTATCATCCAAAACTGGCTGCAACAGGAGATATTGCTTGTGTAAAGCGATATCTTCATGAAGATATTATTACGAGAGAGCTAAAATGAAAGTTAATACGTCTCAGCCTTACGATCGTTTTGTGGATCAGGAGTTTGGACAGTTACTTTTTAATGATTGCAAACACAGAATTCTTCTTTCTTTTAATTTACATTTTTGAATGTTTTAACAAACTAAAGAGACAAATATAGTAACAGAACAAAGATAACACAAACTGATTGCAGTACTAATGAGGAATAAAAATATTTTTATTTGCAAAAAAACCCATTAAGATAACTCAGATAAACATATTTGTTTTTATCAACACATCATGCTTTTAAGTCTAAAATTTACATTAAAAAAATCTTTAAAGAAGTTAAAATGTTCCTTTAAATCCTAATCAATAAAATTGTGTTTACTTATTAACCTGTTGGAACTACTAATGTTTAAAAACTTCCATAGATACACGTAAATGAATGACATACAAATATCACCCAATGAATGTGTTGTTTAAGGCAGCCATAAATTTTTCTTTAATCTTTTGTTATTGTGGTATGAAACGTTAGAGAAGAGTAACATTAATGTCCTTGACATTTATATAATGTGTCGCGACCGATGTACGATGTGTATTTATATTTATTTTACCAGAAAATGAGCTGTGTAGTTACATTGTGTTACACATTTACATACGTTTATTGTATCATCCAGGTCCCCGTTTCACAAAGACGTCATAACTTTACGATGTTGTAAAGCAAGTCACTGGGTTAATGGATTTGGTCTACAGATGCAAAAAAAATTGTTGTTTACTATGCAAACTCGTTTTTCTTTTCTTTTTTTGCAGTGACATGGTTTACAACGTTGTAAAGTTATGACGTCTTTGTAAAACAAGGCCAAATTCATTGTTAAGGTATTGAATAGAAGCACATAACATCCTCAATTTACTTGAACTGTTAACTAGTAAAAAGAAAATAAATTTTGCGAGTGGTGATGAAACATTTTAAACTTTATTTAATTTGTGACAATAAATTAAGTCGAATCTGGAATTGGGTTCTCCAACTCATTTTATTTATGTCACAGATGATTTTAACAGAAAAGCGGCTGATGTATACATTTAAAGTTAAAACGCATTATTTCATAAAAGTTTTACTAATATTGGTAATTTCACTTTGTTTTTAACTGTTATATCAATTCGGAATGGGTAAAGGAATTAGATAATTGGTGTCCGGTTACATTTTTGTAATTCGCTGAATATTGCAGAGTCAGGCCATATTGTCAGCATCACCACCATCTTTATTTCAATAAGACCGCTAACAACAGTACATGGTGTACAGTTACAGTTTGTAGCAAATAGATTAGATTACAGCATTACCGTCAAGTAACTCGCTCATTATTGCCGAGTCAGGCCACATTGTCAGGGACTGACTGGCTCAATAATTCCTAATTTAAAAAAACCCCAACACAACAACAACCGTCCACGATGAACTTATTAATCAATCCACTAATACTGTGTGTATTTACTCCCACCAATTCAAAACAATGCCACTACTGGCTTCTGTAACCCCCCTCTTAAACCAATCACCATTCTATGTACATCAAATACATGTTGTTTTACTGTCACTACTGCTTCAAATACATGTTGTTATTATATCACTGCTGCTTCTGTTAATCTTTTCTTAATCCCTTCACTCACTGTTTTACTAATTGTTGCTGAAGTGTGCATATGATGTTGTACTGTGCGCATACCCTCCACATTTGCTTGATAACGGTAAATAATCTGTACCGAAACGTTGCCTTTCAGTGCATTAAAGAAAGTGTTATCCATACAATTATTCTCTTTTATTGTGCCAACTTTACAAAAATGCCAATCAAACAGTCGATACAAGTATTGAACAATGCTGTAAACACATTGGTAAGGCATGGGGGTTTATGTATTTGAAGACTTTTAAGACTTTTCCAATTTGTAACACTATGTGACATTTACGAACCATCTGATTCACATGCAATGTTGTGGATGCATTTTACTGATTTAGTTCACTGACAGAAATTTCCCACTTTTTTCTGTGCGAACGCCATATTTGTTTAGATGACCGTGACAACCAGGGAGGCAGGCGCAAAACAGTATGCACACGAAACCGGGGATTAAACATCATTACAATAAAATGTCAGGTAACACTTTGAAAAGCAGGTGTTTCAATTAGATATATAGTTTACACAAAATATATTGAAAACTTGACAATAATATAAAACGTCCATGCTAATGGGTTTATTAATTATCTGTGTCTACCATGAAAAGATGCACACAAGTTGCCGTTTCACAAACTAATTGTAAATTTATGACGTTGTAGACCAAGTCACTAGACTAAAAGCCTTAGTTTTCAAACGCTAATACTCATTGTAAACGGTGCACTTTCCAAAGAAAAACTTGTACTTGAATTGAAACTGCACAGTTTGCAACAATTTTGGGAATCTGAAGACTTTGACCGTAACCTAAACCACTGGACAGATAAGTTGAACGTATAAACGCCAAACCGTGGTGAAATGTGCGTTTTGCAAAGAAAAACAATTGATTTTGGGAAAATGACGAATATTTTCAGCATTTGAAAGCCAACGGTTTGGCCCAGTTTGACGTTTACAACGTCGTAAATTTACAACTTTATGAAATGGCATTCGGGTGTTTTGACTTTTTATATAAATAACATTTCTATCCAGCTACAAGTCTTACTTGGTCTAGTTTTAAGATACAAATATAACAATAAAATTCACAAATAGGAAACATCAACTCATAAACTTTACCAATTTCATACAGCTAAAAGAAGAACTCATCGTTAAGACAATTTAAAAAAAAGAGATGGCTATCTGAACCACGTGCCTACGTCAAACGATTCTTCAGTTTCAAAGATGAATATAAGATAACACTTATAGAAGAGTTTGCAGCAGCATCACGGCCTTCCTGTCCTCAAAGACGATGTTTATCTAATCGAATGGAATGCTATGACGTCATCAACCAAATGTTGACGCCTCTACAAAAGAAAATGGAAGTTTTTGATCCCCTAGCAGTCAATAATCTGAAAATGTTCGTCATGACGTCACAGCGTCTCTGGATGATGCGGTGACGTCATAACTAATTTGTTACCCCCATCCCCCAAATAAATAAATAAAATAAAATAACATAATAAAATGATTTTTGCTTTTAAACAAAAACGGATAAGGTTAAAACTTTTTAAACAGACTTAGTATTTCTATACTATTCAAACAACTCGTTGCCCTTTCGTTTAAAAACATATTCTAAAGAATTTAGATTGGATCATCAACATTTCTCGATGATTTCTTATAAAGAAATAAATGTATTTCTTCCACAATTTGAGCATAAATTTAAATTGTATCTACACATACTTCAGAATGTTTCGATGTCAACTCCGTCATTAGATGAAACAAAAGCAACCATCAGCTCGGAAATGTCCTGGGTCCCATGTCACAAAGACGTCATAACTTTACGACGTCATAAACCCTGTCGCTGGGTTCATGAATTTAGTCTGCAAATGCCCAAAAATCCTTGTAAACTGTGCACTTTTGACAAGTTTTGTCTTTGAAAAGTGCAGTTTACAACAATTTTTAGCATTTGTAAACAAAATCCAGTAACCCAGGGACATGGTTTACGAGGTCATAAAGTTATCACGTTTTTGTGAAACGGGGGCCTGAACATACATACAAAGACGTTAACATCCACACATCCTGAACTTTTCTAAATATCCCCCAAAGTATTGTGTTAACACACCTTAAAATGTATACACACTATTAGCTTAAACTGTTAGACTAATGCTCGACAGAAAGAAGACACCTAACAGAAAACTTCAAGTCATAGCACTTGTCAAAGAGTTTGTATTAGAGGTTTCAATCTAAAGCTAAATAAATACAGATAAGACACTTCTCAGTTTGTTTTTTTAATTTACAATTAGGGTAGAGAACACACAACCATAGGTCATGAACCATCGTGAACATACGTGCAGAGAAGTTGGCATTCAAAAAAGCCCTGGGCCCGTTTTACAAAAAAACGTCATAGCCATGCCACCGGGTTAATGGATTTGGTTCACAAATGCTAAAAATCGTTGTAAACAGTGCACTTCATGAAGAAAAACAAGTTTTTCTTTGGACAGTGCACAGTTTACAACGATGTTTTGGATTTGTAGACTAAATCCACGAGCCCATTGGTACGGTTTACGACGTCGTAAAGTTATGACCTCTTCGTAAAACGAAATAAAGTTGAATCAGTTGTTGCTGCCTAAATGTTTTATACTAGGAAGTAATAGATGCACGGCCAAAAACTGGCCAAGCCATTGGGGATGTGCACAGAAATTAATGTTTGAAATAAAGTACATATGGCTATACTTTCAGGAAATTAACTTTGTAGCTGGTTGGATCCATGTTAATTTGTTAGAGCGCAGTAAAAACCTTTGTGCAAACAAAATCTTTCTCAATAAAGTTTATGCTGGAGGAAATTTCGGCGTTGAAACAGATTCAATTTACATCTCAATTCAAAAGGTTCAGGGCCCCGTTCCTCAAAGCGATCTTAAGCTAAAATATAACATTGGCTGCCGACTGTCGTAACGCAGAAATTGATTGTTTTGCTATGACAGTCATAAGCCTATAATAATAAACAACTCCACAAAATACTGTTTTAAAAATAGTTACGGTCAACTTAGCCTATGGTCGCTTTGAGGAACGGCATCTCAATCCTAGTTTTACAAAACGAGGGTGCTAAGATGAAAATTAAGACATCTTAGTTTTATGTAAGCTTTGTGCGGAAAAGACATCTTTCGTTCCCCAGCTTCCTTTTAGTGTTTGATTCAATGGGAATGTTAAACAGCCATGAAGAAATACCGAATAACATTGATCTTAGCCTACTACGATAGCTTTATGGAATGTGTATATGAGTTAAAAGACATTACAATCTTGTTCTGAAATCTGTTAAGGGCGTTTTAAATATTTATTGACGACAAACTCGTTGAAAAGAATCATTCTGATTCGTTGCAATTGCTAAGGTTTGATGTGGTGAGCATTTTATTTATTGATTCTTGTCAACAGTAATTGTAACATCACAAAGTCTTGAACCCCGAATAACAGTCCACCGTCTGACGTTAAGTATCCATCAACGCTTGGCATACACAACAGATCACTCAGAATGTACATCCAGTTGGTTACAATAACAGTTATGGCTCTCATGTTCAAGTTAGCATGCTCAAAACAACACACGGCATCTGAAGTGATACCCTTTAAAACATTTCGTGTGATAGGCGTGAACATGTGCTTAGAGCAGTGTGCCAGAAGACCAATGTGCCAGGGTGTGCGTTATGTCACCGAACAACTGACCTGCGACCTTCTGAGTGTGAATATTTCAAGCGTCCACACACCAGAGAGAGGGGTAGTCTTAATTGACATAACCTCATGGAATGGGGTAAGCACAGCTTTAAGTTTTTACTTTATATTCAGTTCAATTTTCTGGTTTTTATCATTCATTTTATACATTGCATTATTAGCCTCTTTAGGTAAGTACAAGCATACAAAAGACCAGGGCCCCGTTCCACAAAGCGATTTTAGGCTAAATTAATCGTAAGGGATTTTTGAAACAATGCAACATTGCATCGGTTCAACAGCGATGTCTTCGCTATGACAGTCGTAAGCCAATGTTATATTTTAGCATTTAACTTAACTTAGCCTAACATTGCGTTGAGAAACAGTGTCCAGGGGCCTGCTCCACAAAGTTATTGTAAGCTGTTATTGTTATTATTATTTGTTATTGGTCAGAGCCGCATAAGCGACATTTCAAATATCCGCGGCGAGAACAAGTTTAAAAATTAAGGGAAATATGATAAACTAGAAAACTATTGGCAGCGAACTGTTTTGTTGCTTTATTTTGTAGGTTTTTTGTTTTGTTTAAATTTTTGGTTGTCTTTTGTTTCAAAATTGTATTTGTTAAATTTTTTTCAAATGTTTTGTATTTTTATAATTTTAAAATTTTGTTTTCCAATAAGATCCATCTTATCAAATATTTATTTGGAGACAAACACTCTTAACTTCTAACTTAGCGCTCTCGTATCCATTGGGGTTTCCGGGTAGTGTTTTGGGGCACTAAAAAGGATAGAACCTACGTTACCCCATGCTTGACGTACAACCAGGCTTAATGGGAATCTTTTGTTGTAGCTTTTCTTTCTGTCAGTCTTTTTTCTCTCATCTGCTGCTCCCTCGGTGTGCCTCTTGTACACCAGATGGCAATATGGCTCTAACGTTGCTAAAAGCCTTGTGAAACTCTATTTTACTCACTTCACTCGTTGTGATGAGGAATAATTTAGTATTTTGTGATCATTCCCCTGAAGAAGAAGCAAGCATATGCCCGAAATGTTGTGAACATACGTGGAAAGAAGTTGACATGCGTGATCTTGAATTATCAATAAAATCTATTTATTGATGTAAATGTTTTTTTTTTAAAAATCGGGTATCTTGACACTTGGTTTCACATGTCCCTCACAGACACACGTCTTACGGACTCCACATTCAAACTATTGTAACTATAAATGATATGCATTATTCCATGCAGGTATCGAGGTGTTCGTCAGTCGGGTGTCCATCCTCCAGTGTGTGTACAGAATCACGTGGACATGGTGCAACTCCAGGACGATGTGTAAAGGAAGGTAGTAAAAGTAGTAATTTTTGCGATACACTTGTAAACAAATGTCATATTTCACCACTTACAATCAACTTAGCCTAAGATCGCTTTAAAGAACGAGGCCCAGTCTTAACTCGTTCAAGCACGGGTGTAAAAAGGTGCAACATTAGTAATTATGTGGATATGTATTTTTATGTGCAACCTGGATCTGGCAATCGACAAGAAGCCCTGATGGGAAATATAGTGTACTTACATTTCGGCAACCATACCTACAATGTCGACGTGTGTAAAAGGAAAATCTCACCCATGTAACTTCTAATATCAAATATATCAAGACGAGTTGATATATTTTTTGTCAGAAGACAACAGGATGAGATTAAATGTATCATTCAAAACTAATATTTTGATCTTCGGTGTTTTAAACTTTTATCAACGACTATTGATATTAGTTACATCAGAAGACACTAGTTGAGATTCTATTAATCATTCCAAGTCAAACACAAAATAAATTCAAAATTGTAAATTTATTACTAGGTTTGAATTCATGCTGCTAAGAACTGTCAAATATGACGGTATATCCTGGGATTGCTTGATCTCACACAAGGACTATACCCTATTGAAGCCAGTGTACTTTAGAAGCACTTTGTTTTATTGTATATCTTATCAAAATAAAATTTTAATTGATGTAGGTTTGACTTTGACATTAATGTTTATATTAGAAATACTTCCTTTCCCGTGTCCTGATTCTTGGATTGAAAGGAGTGAATCCTGCTACTACATTTCTCAGGACACTGCCAGTTGGAGAAAGGCAAATGTGAGTATGTTTAATATGACTAAAACTTGTGTCCAAAACTAACCTTTCCCAACTGTAACTCGAGAGTGGTATTTCTCAGAAGCGTACAGCTGGTGTAGGAAGGTAGACAGAGAAAGAGCTAGGTCGGGAGACAGAGACTGGAGATAGAAAGATAAACAGGGACGTTTGAAGTTTTGGGGCAGCATAATAAATTTGGAGAGACGATGTTAGACAAAATTTTCATTCCGTCCTTCGAGTGGCCTCTTCAATGATTGCCTGTCAGCGGCCTATTTTGCTAAGCTGTCTTGAATTTACGTCGTAAACTATGTCACTGAACCGATGATTTAGGTTTACAAATAACAAAATTATAAATGTTATAAACTATGTGCTTTCAAAGACCATTTTCTTTTCGGAAAGTGCACGGTTTACAACGATTTTTGCATATTTTGTAAGTTCAACTCATCAGCCTAGTAAATTTAGATGATGCAAGTATTGACATAAAACCACATTCAGATTTATCTGAATCTTTAAGGAAAGTAAGCATGTCTAGTCCTATTATACCGTTATATATTCAGCTTTCATAGATGTTTTTATTAAATAGTTACAATGTCAAAAGCCAAAAATCTTTAAGAGACATTCAGAGTGAGTGGGTGGGTGAGGGTTAAATGCTGTTTTCAACAGTATTTATGATAAAACTTATGGAAGAAGAAACACTCAGTGTGTCTTTGTGTAATATGCAAGAGTGGCTTGTATAGACAAACCAAGGGTGATGCATCGTATCCTTACAGCTGACAGGCATTTTGGAAGTTGTGTTGGAACATGAGGAAGTTACCTATGGTTGTACATTTCTGTTTGGTCTTAATGCGACGTTTCAGTGTAGGTACAAACAAGACTGCTTGATAATGATGTTACTAACTACACCGATTAATCTATATTTCTCTTCCTAAGATGATGCACTAATTCATTTTCAATACAATTAACACTTCAAATAACTTTTTGATATTTTCTGACCAGTTGGTCACTGTTTCTATTGTAATAATATTTTTCAGAAATTATCATTTTGTTTCAGAACATTTGTAAGACCTACAAGGCGGTCCTGGTAGAGGTGGATTCAGAGAAAGAAAACAAGGCTATGAAGATTTTAATCAAAGATCATAAAGGTAAACTAGATATTTACAGACTGTCCCGGAAAAATCATTTGTAAAACCACTGCAGTAAATATTAAAACTTTAAAAAATAATGAAGTAAATTTGCATTCCAAAAGTTATGCGTCTGAAATCATTAAAATACGAGTTATTTGAAATTATCATTGGGGTTTTAGGTCTTAAATGAAGTGAAGGGTGGTTGTAAACATATATTTCAACCTTTGATTAACTTGTGCTGTTAAAAACATATCCTTTGATAGCTCCTTTATACAAATTATCAGTAGGTTTAAAACAGCTTGTTCACGTAATAACTTACACAAATTAGAGGTTGAAGTTGTTATTGGGTTATTGGTTAACGTGGCTATCTAATTTTCTTTCAAATTTTCTAAAGTTATAAAAAGATTTCACAAAGTCAACTTTCAAAATGTTCGTAAATGCTTCAAGCGTTACTCTTAAAATAGATACTAATAAACTGTTGTCAAGTCAGAATAGCTTAGTTGGTAGAGTGAAGGACTCTCACCCACAAGGTCAGGGTTCGATTCCAGTGACTGCATTAACTTTTTTGCAAAGTGACTTGTGAAGATGTTTTGGTGTTTGGTGAACACTTTTATAAGAAATGTAAATCATATTGGATGAACTATTTTGTAGCATCTGTAAACAATTAGAACGATGGAGAAGTATTATTTTTTTTAAACAAATGCAAAAAAAAGAGAAAAAGTTTTGGGGTTGAAAATATGCTTTCTCGAATTTAAACAGTTATTTAATTAGTAATCGGTTAAAGACAATTTTTGGGAAATTCGATGGGCTTTCCAACGGTATAAAGAAGTTTGCAATCGGAGAGTAAGTTTTGGAGTTATAGCACTTGACTAAAGTTTCTTAAAATAGTTATTGCCCTTGATAGGAAACACTTAGAAGCCTAAACAATCAGTGGTGCACACATTCAGGGATCAAGTAATAAAAAAAGAAAAAAGAAAACCAAATAGAAAGATTAAAAGGAAAGGCTACTAGTCTGAGGAAAAACAAACCAAAAACAAACCAACTAACAAAATCCTCCAAATAACAAAAAACAAAACAAAAACTAAGAAAAGAAAAAAGAAAAAAAAGAAAAGGAAAATAGAAAATGAAATAAAAAATAAAATAAAATAACAAAAATAAAATAAAAGGGGGAAAAACAACCATGTTGGAAAAAGGCCGTTAAAATTGGAATTAATTTTGTGGCTAAACTGGGAATAATTTGTGAAGACACTTAACACAAAAAGTGTTTCAAGTATCATGTTCTATTATCACTGAAAATGTTATGTGTATCCTTTAAATAGCTTTAGAGAAATTACCTTGAAAAGAAATTTTAAAAATGTACTTCAAAGGGACCTGACTCAAAAACAAAAAGGTTTAGCCCCAAAAATGATACACAAATTTTTGTGAAATGTTATGAAGGTTTAATGTTAAAAATGTGAAAGGGAAAAGTTGAAAAATGAAAGAGGAGTAGGGTTTTTAAGGACATTTTAACGCAAAACAAGAATTTTAAGATAGGGTTAAGAAAATGCGTTTTAGCGTTAAAACGGTTAACCAGTTAGCCAAACGGTCATTTACAAAGTCTCTGAAAATTGGACGAGCTTTCCAATGATATAAAGACGTGGAAAATCGGACAGTAACTTTCTGACTTACAGGACTTGTAAACAAAAACTTTAGAAAAACGCCGTTAAAATTTGAATTTAATTTTGCAGCTAAACGAGGCATAACTTGTATAGATCTTCAACACAACAAGTGTTGCAAATAGCATTTTCTATCATCAATGACAATTTGATACTTATCCTTTAAATAGCTTTAGAGAAATTACATTGAAAATAAATTTCCGAAATGCACTTCAAAGAGAGTTAACTTAAAAATAAAAAGGTTTAGCCAAAAATCAGTACACACATCGATGTAAAATATTTTAAAGGTTTTATGAATAAACTTTGAAAGAAAAAAGTTGAAAAATGAAGAAGGAGTAGGGTTTTGAAGGAAATTTTAACACAAAACAAGGTAGCTTAACCGGGTAGCTAAACGGTCAACTATAAAGTTCCTGGAAATTAAACAGACTTTCCAATGGTATAATGCTGTTGAAAATCGGACGGTAACAGAGTTACAGGACTTGTCAAAACAACTTTAAAGGGTTATTGCCCTAAATTGTGACCACCTAAAGGCCGAAACTTTATGCGTGGCACAATTTGAGGGCAAACAAATGAAAAAAAAAAGAAACAGAAAAAAAAAATGAAAGGGGAAAGCTGTAGGTCTGGAACAAAATACGGCGAAATAACAAAAATAATAATAATCCTGACCATTAAAAAGAAAATTAATAAAAAAACACTAGAACACGAGCCCAAATCTAGGTGCAATGAACTTTTTTATATTTTTTTTTAGTTTGTTTTAAATTGTTTTACATTTTAACTGAACATACATGCAAAACCATATTATATGTAATATACATTGAAAATAAAACATATGCCTCTTTCTAAATTGACAAATATTGGTGATGTTAAGACATGTTTAAAAATAAATAATTAAATTGACTAAAATTATGATAATGCAACTTTTTTGTTCAATAATTTCAGAATCAGCGAAGTGCCATAACTTCTGGATTGGCGCTAACGATATGTTGGTGGAAGGAAACTTCAAATGGACTGGAACAAATAGACGTGTTACCTTCACTGACTGGTCTGGAACAGAACCCAATAACGCTAACATTAATGAAGATTGTGTTGCTATTAATTGTGGAAACTTTCATTGGTATGACGATCCCTGCTCTAAACCTCATCGCTACATTTGTGAAAAAAAGAAGAATAAATAGTCTCTCTCTCATCAATCTCTAAACAGAGCTGGTTTTGGTGTTTGACAATTTGCATTTGTAAACCGAATTGATACACCCAGTGCAACCTAATGTTTGCAAGATTAAACACTCCACTCGTTTTTTGTGTTCCTGTTTCCTTATATATATGTGTTGTTTGGAAGGCAAATATTAGTATATTTTAAGATGTCGATCGGAAACCAAGATTTTTATCATCCAAAACTGGCCAAACAGGAGATACCGTTTGTGTGAGATCAATCGATATTTTTAAGGGGATATCATCACAATGTCATATCATTGTGGCGACATCTCCTGCTTGACATCATATCCACTGTTTGTCAGTTGACATTAGGATCAAAGAACATAAAACCTCTGTGTTCAAATCCAATAAAAAAATCAGCCCTTTCCGATCATCATTAACAACCCTTCCCACTCCATTGATTGGCTACTACTTCCATCTTGGTCTCAAATGTACATAAAGTGCGACAACGCAAACTACTGGAATCAATCAACATCAAAAGACTAGCGCCCCAGATACACAGAGACAGGGGTACACCTCACAGTGCCTGGAACATTGATTAGACTCAAAGGCTTCATTAAACTCTACTGTCAAAACTCTGCTCCTGTCTGTATTCACAGTCATTACTTAATTACTCATCTACTTAACAACACCATTACCACCTTTTGAATGTCTTATAATCCCCTGTTTACTAAGCCCAGAAACGATGTTACGCAATAATAAAAGAAGCAATTGACATCCATAATAGTCTTGTCATATTTTTGAACACCCAACGTCTAAATGCTACTTAAGATTATCATTGTCTTACCATTGTAACAACACTATAGGTATGCATTAGCATTGTTCTAGCTCACAGTACCACAGAAAAAGTCAGTAAAACATTTACAAAATAAACAATTGATGTGGGTTTAATTTAAAAATGCAAATAAATGTTTTATAGTGAAATTTCCTAAGTTATAACAACATTTATTTTAGTACAGTCAACCCTCGTTAATGCGGACGGTGTTGTTTTTCGTTAAAAACGTCCAAATAGTGAAATGGTTACAGCTTGAGACTGTCCGGACAGTGCGGGAACCGGATTACTTGCGTCCGCATTAACGAGGGTTGACTGTAATTGAAACGTTTACAGACATTTGCCAATTAAACCCATTCCCTTGGAGTAAGTTTCATACACTTGGATCACGGGGCCTCTTCTACAAAACTATCATAAGCTAAGATTGAACTTAAGCACTATTTTTTCATCATCGGTGAACACTACGTTAAACCAACCAGCCATAGGGAGCTGGGGGACAGGGCAAGGTTAGATGTTAAGCTAAGAAGTTTTAACTTTTATTTTAGCCCTAACTTTACGAGAGCGTAACATAAAAGTTATGACATCTTATCCTTACGATTGCTTTATGGAACAAGTTCTGACTACAAACACAGAGCTCGCCCTTTTTAAAAGTACATTTTAAAGTGTTTTAGTAGATTAAACAGTCACATATAGTCACAGAACAAAGATAACAGAAACTGATTGCAGTACTAATGAGGAATAAAATTGTTTTTATTTGCAAAATAAACATTAAGATTACTTTGATAAGCCTTTTTGTTTTTATCTACTTATAAAGTAAATTGCAGGCTTATCACAACTATTTTTGTAATGACTTTGACAACATATTTTGATGGCATTATTTGCCTAAAATGCATTTTATTGTTTTTAACATATCATTATCATACAATGCAATTTGCTTCTGAATATGCTCATAATGTGTGCACTTAAGAATGGTTCTATAATTATATCGTAGATTACTAACTTTTTGAGACATCCTAACAACGGAGTTAACTTTTACCCACATCAGTGTATTTTAGTGAATTGTGAACTATGACAAGATTGATGTCTCCACTTAACCTAATTACAATTATTTTCTACAATTTACGTTTTTTTTAAATTATATGTAACACGCCAATGAACTAAGTACCTTTGTTGACAGTATCGGTTAGTAAAATTAGTATATCAGTACGGCACAAAATGACTTTATGAGAAAGGAAAGACTAAAACCTTATGTACTGTTTGTACTAAAATATAACACGCTACATCTTTATTTAGATCATGCCTGCATTGTCTATGGCCATACTGTAACAGTCCGATTTGGCAGTTATAACCTGGACGGAACTACTTTCACATAGTCCGTCTTTTAAAATGATCGCAGTTAAGCAAATAATTATAATATTTCATTTTTTATAAAAATACGATATGTATGGGGCATGATCTAAGTAGGTTATAACACTCGGACGCGTTCTGTAATCGTGGATTGAGTC
>JAULCD010568258.1:0-15194 GCA_032361085.1 Calliostoma canaliculatum | reverse complement strand
CATATGTGACTCCTTTGCTTGAGACATCAAGTTCGCAACAGATGACCTGTCAGCATCAAGGGTTTTGCATCCAGTATCCACTCTACAATCTACAGCTTCAGGACACAGAACTTGCCAAGCCATGTTCGTTTGAACTGTATGTCTATAATCTAGCTGGTCACCACACAACAGTAAGAACTGATTCTATTCTGTTGCCTTCTCGATTTCCCCCAGGTCCTGCAACTGTTTTAGACCTGGACCCTGTTGCAACGGACTCTCTCCTGGATGTAGACTTTCACCAGAATCACAGTGCTTGTGTTCATTGGTTTGGATTCCACCATCATGAGAATGTCAGCCTAGAAGTTGGAGTCGGATCATCTAAAGGACGTGATGATGTTGTGTTGTTTCAGACTATTCCAAAGACAGATGTACAAATGACGTGTTTAGCATCAGCACTTTTAAACCCCTTCACAAGATACTTCACCTCCATTAGAGTAAACTGCACAGGTGGAACTACAGTGTCAAGTTCAGATGGTTTTGTGATAGTTCTTGACGACCCAAAAGCTCTGTCAGTGAAGGATGGACATGGGTGTGAAGCAAAATATGCATTGTTGATAGATTCTTTTATAGTATCTACAACAGCAGGAATACAAACCACTTTTACAAGCCAAAAAACTTTGCATGTTGGGGTGTCGTATCAGCTCACTGTCAATTGTTTTGATTATGACAGAAATTTTTCTTTGGGGTCCAATGACATTATCATACAAAACACTATCCATTCAAATTTCTCTCAAACAATTATGTTTTTCCCACTGTCAAGATTTCCTATCTTTAATGTTTTATCAACATTGTCAACGAATCTCACTGTAGATCTCTACTCTTGTTCAGATGATTTAAACTACCAACTGTCAAATTCAATGTACACCATGAACTGGAAAACAGATAATCTCTATTCAAGTTTTATCACACACTACAAACTTCAACTACTTGAAACACCACACACTGTATCAAACAACAACAGTTGTCGGAACATCGTCAAACAAACAATCCTAAAGACTGCAGACTCGTCAAGTTACACATTCACTAATCTTAATCTCCGCCAAGGCGTTGAATATATTGGCTCTGTCATTCCGTGTTTTGAACATGTGTGTTTTACACGAAAACTATCTAATGGACTCAGACTTGCAGAGAAACCAATAATAGGCCTTTTGAATTCAGTTTTGCAGGATGAGACGAATGATTGCACAGAGATCTTGACTGAAGTTTCTCTTATATCGTGTGAAGAATTGACACCAGAATCCCACCTTAATTACTATGTGCAGTGGGCAGTCATGAAGTCACATGCAGATGTAGCCCCTTTAACACCATGGACCTACTTGACCACCAACTCTGCCAAAAAGGTATGTACTGGAATATACAGGTTGACAGGTTTAATCAGATGCAATACAGGTATAATAAAATACGTGTTCAATATACTAATATATGAGCTTTTAACAACCCCTATTATATATTATCTATGTTTTCAGTCCTCAAGCTGTGTGAAGCTACCTGTCCACTCCTACCAGAAGTTGTTCACCTGTGTCCGGGTGTTTTGTCCATCAGGGCAGTTTGATAAGAAGTGTGTTGAGTTGCATCTGAATCCTCATGCACAGACCTACAGTGACCACGTGTTGTTTGAGTTGCCATCAGATGACAACAGACTGGTAAACGTTGAGGATCTTTTGCACAGCAAGCACCTTGGGACCAGATTGAGGACACTGCATGAGATGGACGTGGACTTCATCGAAAGCAGCAGCAGGATAAGTGCTGCAGTCACCAACTCTGCTGGTCACAACATCACCTGGTACATGATGAAAGGCAAACCTGAGGCTCCTAATGTAAACTGTAACTCTGATGTGTCTTGTGTTAAATCCGGAAAAAGTCAAACTGGATATGTGACGTTTGGCAAGGTGACATTTGAAGAATCTGAAACTTACTATGTCTGCGCAAATTTCAGTACACAAACAGGCAATGCTCGGTTTACAGTTTGTGGAAATGGGTTCACTGTGGATGACACACCACCTATTGCAGGCTTAGTGTCAATCACTAATGCTGTGTCTGGGTTTATCACTGATACATCAAATATGCATATCATCTGGTCTGGATTCAGGGACATTCCAATACGTCAAGGATTAATCGATAGTCATGGAATAAAATATTTTGCACTGGCTATTGGTATGTATTTTAAATACTGTCATTCCATACTTGCAAATCGTCATTTTATATTTGATTCTTTGCTTTTGCCAATGCTGATAAACCAACTCTGTTTCAGGAAATTATCCAAATGGAGGAAATATTAAGCCCTGGACAATTGTTGGTGACAGAACATCTTACTTTGCGAAAGATATTGCAATACAACATGGACAAACATACTTTGTTACAGTTAGAGGTATGTTCACATTTGAGCACTTGTTATTTTGTCATTATTTTGTACATAGGGGTAGGAGATTATATTTATAAGCTTGTCTATAGAAATAATTACTCTTTTGCAATAAGCTACATAACACATGTCCAAACAGTGTTTATTTCATCCATCACTTATTTTCGCACTCTTGAAGCGTTTTTTGGGTTTGTTTTTTTAATTATTAAAAGAAACAGCGCTTATAATACATGGTAATATCTCATATTTCCAGCTGAAGATCAAGCAGGTCATGTAACTGAGAGCGTTTCTCCGGGAGTTGTGGCTGATCTGACGCCTCCTTTCTGTGGACGCATAGATGTTGAGGGGCTGCTACCACAAAGAAACATGTTGACATCGAGATCACTTCTTGTCTACCTGAAAGATATCCATGACCCTGAAAGCAGTGTTGACTCCCTCTGCCTCCTTGTCCTAAACTCAGTCAACACAGACACTGTGTATCAACATTTAAACCCGGGAACAGACTTTGTCAACATCAGAGTCGATGACAGTTTTGCAGATGGTCACAAATATGATATTGAAGTCCAGGTTTGAAACCATCCAGGATAATGCAGGCGATGATATATCTGTTACATTTTAGTGCATACCCTGGGCACATTCACTGTGTTTTAAGTATAATGAGTTATGTGTCACTAAAAAGTGCTGTTGAATCAAATGGCATGGGTTTGTTTGTTTTGAAAATCTGTTAAGGCAGCATTGAATGTGTATTGAGGACAAACTTGATCAGAAGAAGATTTTGTTTGAGAATAATACGTGTGTGCGTAGTTTTCAATGGATGATAGTTACAACTTTGTTATCGATCAAAACAGTGTGAATGTGTTCATGGCATGTGTCAAAGTGTAACGGTGATGTCATAGCCTAGGTTATCTAGGATGTTGTTTGGTTGGGTTTTTTTAAAACAAAGTATGGTACTTTGACATGGTTTAGCAATAGGTATGAGTCGACATGTTTAACCTTTTTGTTGCATACTGCGAAATCTTCCTAAACTGTTCACTGTCAGCCAACAACAAAAAACGAAAACTAACAAACGAAAAAACAGCAACACTGCAAATTGTCAATAATATGTTTTCCATCAGTAACATCAATACCTAGTGTATTTTATTAGTTGCTAAATAGCATTATTACATATTTTGTATGTGTTTAATGATGAATTTTACTGTCATTTATATCTAAACAATAGCACTGTTCTTTGATTGTATGCATGTCTTTCAGGTAAGAAACAAAGCTGGTCTCCACTCCATCTGTACTTCTCGACCCTTTATTGTGGACAACTCTCCTCCTCAGGCTGGTTTTGTCAGGGAAGGCAGCCAAGCAAGCAAGGTATTAGTAAAATTATTCTTTTTGTCAGAATATGTTTTTAAAATGTATCAATATGTATGACAGCTGCATACATTTGATTTTGGTTATGTTTCATTATATTTTATAATCCAGGAAGAAGCTAGTCATCAGACTGACACAACGCGACTAGAATGTCACTGGACAGGATTCAGTGATGCACATTCTGGTATACAAGATTACAGAGTTGGACTTGGGACTTCCATTACCTCCCTTGATGTTCAGCCTCTTCGGTCAGTTGGACATAGGACAAGTGAGTTAATTTTGTTTTGTTTGGGGTCCCTTTATGCCTTTTTGGGCTGGTGAGTGTTTTGTGTTTGTCTTGTTTTATTATTATGTTGTGTACTAGATTTTGTTGGTGGTTTGAGGTGTGTGTTTAAAAGTCCTCAATTATAATAAGTTATTTGATATTGTTTGGTTGTAGCATTATCGTCAATACTTTAATTTAAAGTGATTGCTATTTTATGAATCTGCAGATTTTACTTTTGCTATGAAGTTCATTCCTGGTGTGAAATATTACACAACCGTTGAAGCCTGTAACGTCGCAGGACTGTGTACAATAGTATCTTCTGATGGCATCATCATGGATGGTACTGCACCAGTTGCTGGTTGTGTCCTGGTTGGCCACTCTGATGCACACAATACATATCATGGTCATAGGTAAGTATTACAGTCACCCTAATAGATTTATATTAAAATAGGCAAATTTTATTTTTCTATTAACCATTTGACTATTATTTTACAGATCTTATGTGTACAGTCACTGGGTTGGATTTGAAGATGCAGAGACTGGCATCAATCACTTTCAATGCTGCATTGGATCAAGCCCCGGCTTTTGTGATGTCATGATTTTCACAAACACTGCGTTGTCTGACTCCCTCTTGGCCACAGGTCTGACGCTCCCCCTCTCTGTTCCACTGTTTGTCACTGTGCGAGCATTCAACCCAGTTGGTCTGTTTGTAGAGGCGACATCTCCCAGCTTCACAGTGGATGATTCTCCACCTCGGGTCATCCAGTCTCCAGTCTTCATCTCCACATCATCAGATTTAGCCACCAATATCACAGCACAGTGGGACAACAGTCTGCTGCACGTGACCTGGGAGTTTGCTGATGATGAGAGTCCGATCCACGAGCATGTTCTCACGTTCAGGACACATCACGACTCTGCTGTAGCAGTAGAGACAATAAAGATTGGTCCACAGCAATCGCATTTGCTTGTTCTAGATAATGACAGTCGGCTTCAAAATGGTGATAGGTACCAGGTGTCTGTCGCAGCTTGTAATGGGGCAGGTTTATGCACAACTTCACACAGTCCTCAGATTCTTATTGACTCAACACCTCCACTTATTGGTGGATTTAAACCACCGCTGTCCTGGGAAACACTTTCTGTTAATGGATCAACATCAACATTTGTTAACTTGACATGGTATGGTTTCAGTGATCCTGAATCACAAATAACTAAATATCACATCTCAGTTAGTAGAACATATGAAGAGGCAGAGCTGACAAGTGGTGTGGTCCTTGTAAACCATGATGCAGCTGTAACTGAACAGTCCACAAGACTCAAGCTGACTGAACCTCTTGCTGCAGGACAACATATTATATTATCTCTTTGGGCTGAAAATAGTCTTAAACGACTAAGTTCAGCTGGTAAGGTGACTCTGTCAGTTTTAAATTCGCAACGTAAACCTGCTCAAGGCGGAATACTTGAAATACAGCGACATTCGTGTGACATACACTACTGTACAGGAGACTGTACATGTGCTGTAGTTGGCCGAACATGTACTGTTACTAACCCCATGACCTGTATGGATATGACCAAATCCACCACATTACCGGAACTATTGGTGCATCCTGGAACTCCTTACCAATCTACACCCACTGCTACACCTTCTCTGTCTTGCATCGCTGGGCATTGGGAAGGGGTAGGGTTTAAACATGTTGACATCAAACGGTATGAATGGAGCATGGGTTTGCAAGAACAACCGATCGGATTTGGGATTTTCAACGTTACTGAGGAACAAGTATGGTATGATGTTGGAAAACAAAATGAAATTGTTCATTGTCTACCTTATGGTCGATCTCTTAAGCATGGAGAGGACTACATAATATATGTGAGAGCTTGGTTCACTGAAACAGACTACAGAGTTTTCTTGTCGCAGAGCATCCGAGTTGACCACACACCTCCAGTTGTGAGAAGAGGAAAAGTGCTTCTAGATTCGGACGAATTTTGTCATGAAGATTTTGATATATTTCACATGAACCAAAGCAGGCTGTTTGCATGTTGGAACGGTGTCTTTAAGGAGTCTCAGACTTTCTTAAGGGAGTTTATTGTTTGGGCTGGTGTCACAAGATATGGTATGTATGATGGTTTCATTCATTTATAAAGTTAACATTCAGCTAATCTGAAACATTTATTAGTGATATATAAACGTTATTAATGTATACACATGGACCTTGCATAAATTAACTTCACTTCAATGTTATACACATGTTAAAGTACAAACAATTCACGTTTTTTTAATTGTTTATCATGTCATTTATCGTTAAGACGTATTATGTGATATTTGCTATTCTGTGTTTCCAAATAGCAACAGACCTTTTATCAGTTCAAAGCGTGGGCTTATCAACAAATATATCCCTGCCGGTGGAACTTGTCACTGCTGGGACCAAGTATTATGTTGGTGTCCGTGCTGTCAACACCTTAAACATGTCAACAACAGTCATCTCGGATGGATTCCTCCTGGATGCTGACAAGCCAATTGGTGGACACGTTTTTAATACAGAAAATCACAGGAATCAACTGGCTCAGTCTAATACCACATCCCTCGCTTTGTCATGGCAGGGTTTCCAGGACCACCATTCCAGTGTGAGACGGTACAACATCGAGGTGAGGAAGGAAAACTCGAGTGATGCCATTGCTGAGTTGAATGTCACTCTTAAGAACTCTATTATTGTAAACCGTTTGGATCTGCAACTTGGTCAACGTTACGTTGCCTCTGTTACTGCAGAAGATTTTGCTGGTCACCTTAGTGAACCAGTCCTTTCACAGTCAGTACTAATTGATACCACTCCTCCAGATGGTTTTGTTTGTGAGACATTTGACCGAATTCATCCTGTCAAGATATCTTATGAAGGAGAAGACGTTTCAACATATGTACTTAATAAGTACGTAATCGATCTACCACATCAGGTTAATCAACATTTTCGAGTGAAAATAACAATTGAGATAAATAAATTTGAGAATGAAATGGCCAACTTTCAGGTATGTAGTATGTATGCCCAATCCCCGTTCATTGTCACACAAAGCAAACCTTTCTACTCTGCTTCTTACGAGTTTACACAAGACACAAAAACAGTTGTTTGTCCAAAGTTGTTTTTAACAGTCCAAGGAAGAAAGTCGCACAAAGATGCAAACATCACTGTTGAAGCATGTACAAAAAGGACCTTTACATCAGGACCAGAGGCTATTACAACTACACAACTGATGCCTTCTCAGTTGTGTATCTGTGCACGTGTGATGGACCCTGAGAGTGGTCTGAAGAGTGTGCATATTGGAATAGGAACAACTCGTGATGGGTATCAGATCCAGCCTCTACGTCACACTGTAGCCAGATTCCATGAACTGTTGGATGTGGATGTTCCCCATGGAACTCCAGTCTACACCACAGTTATTGTTGAAAATTATGCTGAACTCAAGACATATATTTCATCTGATCCAATAACTATTGACCACACTCCACCGTCTATCTTTAACTTACACGCTCACTTGCAGTATTCAGAAAAAGAGTTTATTAGAGGAATTTACGCTACAGCAGTGTGGAATGCTGAGGATAAGGAGACAAAATTGACTTTGTGCTGGTGTTCCCTTGGTGAGTAATATGTATGTTTGGTAACTGTAAAATGTATTTACTTTTCTAACATGTTACGCATACTTTTATTGTACGTATATGATTTTCAATATGTGTATGTCCTTGCATCATTTAGGTCACAAACGTCTCGCCTCCGATCTTGTTGACTGGGTTCCATCTGTAAACCTCACATCGTGTAGGCTACAAGTCCCTAATGCAACTCATGGTCAGAAGCTTTACCTGACTGTTCAGTGCAGCAACACAGTCCGGATGCACACAGTGGCGTCATCAGAGGAGCTTCAGGTCCTGCTAAGACCACCATCATCTGAAGGAAGCAACATAGATGCTGTGGTCCAGAATAGCTACAGCCAACATGGAGGACAGACAGTCCAGTCAACCATGTCATCTCTAAAGTTCCAGTGGGATTGGGCAGACAGTCAGACAGTTAAGCACTACCAGTGTCGGGCAGAGGGTGTGGGGGTGTTACAGTGGGTCAACACAAGTCTGGAATACTGCGAGTTTCTAGGACTTCAACTTCACGATGGTGGAAGATACACTGTCCAGGTCAGAGCAGTAGACCTGAGAGAACAGACGAGTGATGTGATCTCAGCAACAGTGACAGCAGATGGAACAACTCCAAAGCTTCCAGGTGCTTGTTAATGTTGCATTGTTTAACAAATATATAAAATTGTTGTGAATTACAATTGTGAAATACAGGAATATAAAAATTGTTATTATTGTATTATTTAAATAAAAACACCTCATTTGTTAACAACATCGTCGGTAGATGAAAGTTGTTGTATTCAACCTAAAACAAATGTTTTGAGTCATTTGTCCCCCAAAACAAACATACATTAATATTGTTTGCCTTGTAATGGAGTATAGGAAATAGTAAGTAAGCAAAATGGTATTAACTTATATGTATGCAAGTGAGTCCTCAACAGTGGATAATTGAGGATAGTGATAAAAAATCATTCAGATCACTATTGTGTTTATTATTAGGACGGAGGGCTGAAGTTAAATGGAGAAGCAATGACGTCACAATCCACTATGGCTCCGTGTTTCAACACCTGTCTGGTCACCTGACTTACACCATCAGTGTTGGTTCCAGGCGCGGGTACAGTGACTTTCTTCGTCAGCTGAAGACAGGACTGACCGACCACTCAGTTCCACTTCCAGTCAGTACAACAGAAATCTACTTGACAGTCATGGCGGATGCTCCAGTTGGCACTTTTATTATGTACACTGACGTTTTCCAAAAAGGATGAAGTACATATCTTGATACATCTGTATCACATTTATATCACATGCATTTGTATATAAACTTTTATTGTCAGAATAGTCTTTGGTATATGTGCATTAAAGAACTTTGTATAGTGGCCATTTCGCGATATGAATATTTATTCAAGAATTATGTTCATTATAAACATTCGAAACCACAGCATATAGTTTTGTATTTATGAAATTAAATATTGTGTCCAAAGACCCTTTCATGGTAAGCATGTTTATTCATGAAGTATATTCATTATATATAATCAGAAACAAAATATATATGAGTGGTATTTATGTGTTTAAAAACTTTGTAGAGAACCATTTAGTCTATACATATATATTCAAGAACATTGCTAAATGATAAACATACTTGAAATATCAGTACATGTTATAGTTTTATACGCTTACATAGTTGTACAAAGACTATTTTGCCTTTTATTAACCTGACAAAAATCTCATACATGAACGCATGAACCAATATTTAGATCCTATCTTTATAATTTTTAGGGCAGAACTAATTTCGTAGAGTATTAAATTGATCGGTGTTGATTAAGACCTCATGCCGCAAAGCAATCTTAGACTAAGTTGATAACCATAAGGCACCGGTTTCAAATTGATTTATGTGCTATGACAGTTGTAAGCCTTTAACAAGAAACAACTTCACAATACATTGTTCCAAAACTCACTTACGAACATCCTAACACTAAAATAAGAAATTGTGTTTAACACTATTTGAGGCTGTTACCCGTGTATTGGTATACTGTAAGTGCTCAATAAAAAACAACAAAATTGTTCTGTTTTGAGATGTTTGTTACAATGACGGCCTCCTGCAATCATATGTACTCTTTTACAGATGCTGTTTTTTGTTCTAAATATCACTCAGTGTGAACTGCAATGTACAAGTGAGTTTATGAACATTATATTCACATGTTTTTAGACACTAAAGTTTGAAGAATATCAAGACTATACCGCTTATGACTCAAACGTATTGTACCTTAAGGTCGTTTTTAAAGACTTTAAAGACGCAATACATTATTTTGGGTTGATGTATTTTTTTAAGGTGAACCTCTTGGTATTGCAACACTTTTGGTAAAATTGGTATTTCGATAAATTGACAAACATTTGGTATTGCAATGAATTATTTTTTTAAACTTTTAATAATTTTGTAAGACAGAAAGTTGTTTGATTCCAAAGACGTGTTTTTATTTGGTTAAGGCTAAGACGTCTTAACTTTAATCTTAATGCTCTCGTTACGTGAGCGCTAAGATGAAAGTTAGGACATTTAAACATAAATGCTGAAATGTCCTTCAAACACACTAAGATTAATGTTTGAGACATCATAGCGAGACCACTGAGATGTACCGAGAGCAGCATCACAAAGTTAAATATGTCTTTGCTTTACAAACAGGATCAATAAACCTAATGTAATTATTATCATGGATAATCCAGAGACAGTTTTGTTGTAGTGAACACGAAACGGACTAGCAAGTGCAACAAATGCACTTGTACACTTACCCCAATGTTGTTGAAATGTGAATAGTTGTTTACCATCCAACATTAGCTTCCACGAGATATATTGTTCATGTTAGATCAAGCAGTTTTCCCCAGGAAAAATCGTATTTAACGTCATTTGTTTGAGCAATATATCTGGCATTATACCCAATGATTGGCATTGTTACAATTCCATGGCCAAATGCCGCATTTATGGCACACTGTAGACAATAAAACGTCAACACACTAATCAATGTCGAAGTATGGTTTTGAATAAGAAATAGGTTCTTACCCTTGGCCTTCCTGAAATAAACTACCAGATAAAGGAAAGTTTGACTTTAAAAATAGTTGTATAAAAAAAGCTTGTACAAGTTTAAACCCCCGCAGAAAATATTCCCAAAGGCAACATGACCACATCGACAACGCAGATTTTCGAAAGCAGCTTTCCAATAGACGAATTGTTCAACACGTAATTTAGAGACATTGATTGGTGCATGTGTGTAATTGTGTCATAATTATAGACAGAGCAGACATTCAGTTAGCAAAAAAAAATACCAATATGCCCGGACTTACATAGGCGCAATGAGACAGAGGGATCGTATGACCAATATTGGGAATACATGTACTCAACGTCAACTTTAACTGCTCCCAAATCACACGCAGCAAGTTGATAATCCACTACCAACAGACAGGGCAGAATCAAGACTGGCAAAAAATTGGGAAGACCAAGATTGACAACAATGACCAAAGACCATTACATGCGGTAAATTCACCTCCAAACCAGATGTGTGACGGCAACATCAACGACGGCAACAGCATTATGGCCTACCATGTGTGATGGCCTTGACCCGTCTACACCATCAACACAGACTGCAGTGGGCACGAACTTACGTCTTTGGCAGCAACGTGCTCCAGCTCTTTACCGATTAAAGTCACTTCTGCCTGCTTAGGAACGATGGCAGAGTTTGAGTTTTTTTTATTAATGGTAGAGTAAATGACGCCAAACTGCATAAGAGAAGTTCAACAATTTTGATGTGGAGGCGTCATGGCATGGGGCGACTGATTATCACCCAAGAAAACCTGAATGCTTAATGATACAAGGACCCTCACACCACCTGAAAAAATTAACATCAAAGTATTGTCCTGGCCACCTTGGTCTCCAGACATGAACTCCATTGGACATCTCTTGGATCATCTTGATCGTCAGCTGAGACACCATGTACTGCCTCCAGCGAACCGACAGACCTTATGGAATAGCAATCCTGGATTCTGGAATGTGTTACCCGACTCGTCAATTATTAATGGACTCTTCATGTACTCTAATGTGTGTAATTTTTAATTTGGACGCCTTGCCTATTTATGTGTGTATTGCGGAGAGTGCAATATCGGCATTACAATGCATTTTCATTCTAATTTAAAAAAAACAATTTCTGTTCATCTATTAATAATCATAGATCTCACATATGCCTTAGTTTTTTAAGTTTGGTCAAATGACGTTGGTGAAAGCTATGGTAATGTTGTTGTCATGCGTTACAGACAAACAAGTTTTGTATAGATTCTCACCTTCTCATTTTGGAAATATGTGACCCCCACATCCACAAATATTGCTATCCCCAAAATTTCTGCAAATTTTGGTTAACGTTTTTTTGTTTAACACCAAGAAGGCAGTGGCTAATGGGCCAATCCTGGAGTTCACAACATTGGGAGTATATCAGTGCTGTGCATTCAATGGTGGGTGGGGACCAGCACTGATGAATAGCAGATCCTACCACAATGGGTAAATCAAGAACAAAAAGACTACAGGACCAAAAAGATTTAAAACTGCCTGTTTGATCGAGTCTTCCTAATTTATTATGTAAATACATCGTTATTAACCAATCACCACTACTGTATATGTACATTCTTATCATGTTGCCATTATTATGCTTGACAACGGTATAAGAAACTATACCAAAACGTAGCACATCGTAAAATAAATAAGTGTGTATCCATAAGCAAAGTTTCTCCTCAGTTCCATTTCACTTCTAAAAATGCCTATCAAACAGATAATTTCGAAACGTACAACGGTGAAGATTACAATGAAACCGTTCCATTATTTGAGCTTCATACAGCTCTCTCTAAAGTCCATGATAGACGAAATTCACTACTAGTTGCTGAAACGTCTACCTAAAGTCTCACTTCAGGTGTTACTTCAGGCTTTTAATGAAATATGGGACATTGTGGCACAATCCTAAATTGGGCCAACCCCTAAACCTAGGACGGATTCTTTAATTATTGCCCTATCGCTTTAACAAGTTGCATTTGTAAAACCATTGAGTGAATGATTAATGATTGACAAGTTTGGAACTTGGAATCTAATCAGTGGTTAATTAGCATCCAATGTGGATTCCGTAAAGCGTACAGTACCGTCAATCATCTGGTTCATTTAGAATCTTTCATCAGATATGCATTTATAAAATAACAACGTCTTTTTCGACACTACGTGGAAGCATGGCATCTTGAAATATGTATTTGATTTTGGCTTACGATGCCTCATTTGAAAACAAACCTTTTACATGATCACAAATTCATGTTCCTGTGGGCTCTACCCATTCCGATTTCTATGACCAGGAAATAGGTGTCCCACAGGGTAGTATATTATCTGTCATGCCATTCCTTATTAAAATCAATATGTTGGCTAGGGTCCAAAACAACAATACTGATGGCATATTTTTGTTGACAATTTTGGTATCACTTGCAGAATCCAAAATATGTCAACAATTGAAGGAAATTGCAACTCTGGGGAATAGATGAAGAAACCCTTTTTTATCTCACAGATCTCTCGTGCACCCAAAACTGGATTATGGATCCATAATTTATGGTTCTGTCCGCCCCTCTTATATAAAAATGTTGGATACAATCAACCACCAAGGTTTCGGGTTTTGTTCTGTAGTCTCAGTACCACTCCTGTTGGAAGTATTTACGTTGAAGCTGATGAACCATCTCTTGCTGATTGGTGCATCAAGCTAGCATAATAATATATTGCTAAACTTCTATCTAATCCCATAAGTCCTATTAGATCTTCAATATGCACAGTTGTATTCATCTGAACCTAATGCAATCCCTCCACTCGGTATTTGCATTCAACAACACACTGACAATGAGGATATTGAAACACAGTTTGTTTACCATATCATCATGGCAAAAGTGTAAGCCTAATGTAAATTTATAACTACCTAAACATACAATAGTAGATACTAACGATCACGTATTTCAACAGGAAATTAATGAACTTTGTGAGCAGTGAGCAGCTGCCACTGGCACTCAATCTAAGGCTATATAGCTTCTAGACCGCATGATAGCAGCTTTATTTTTTACTGCAGAGGCTTAGGCCATTCTTCTTTCTCTTCAGCATATCCAAAAATTAAAACTGTCTAAATATATTTTTTCTGATTCTCTCTCCTGCATTCAGGGAATTAAAACTGTAAATCGGAACTCCCATTGTGATGTTGTCGTATTGGTCACTCACACTACAGTCATTATTACCTTTTGGAAGGTGAAGATCCCCTAACATGCATTTCATTACAGTGTCCACCTTAAATCAAACACATTCTTCTGGAACGTTATGACACTGGCCAAATTGAGGATCTATTTTATAAATCACAAAAATTGAATGATCTTTTTAGCCACGCTAGTGGCACAACAATATTAGCATTTATTAAGAAAATTATTTATAATTTTTAATAAAATATAAGTAATTTTAAAGATTTTTGTAGCTCTGTTCAAAATCTCAATTTTCTAAATTGGACCTTTTTTCAATTCAAATTTTCAACTTTTTTATTGTCAATTCTAGACTAATCATTAAGATTTAATTATTATTAGAACTTTAAATACTTAAACTGTCTCCTCGCTAGTGCCTGTAATATTGCCCAAGCGGTGCTAAAACATAACTCACTCACTCAATCGAAGGGAACGATGGGCAGGGTTTGTACATTCATATAACAATAATTGCAACTTCAGTTCAAACATTTTGTAACTGTTTTATTTCTATATGTGATGAGTATACATGCATAGTATTTTTCAGTTCCACGTTGAATATATGCTATTTATTAAGCAAACTTCTAAATAAAAGAGTTACAAGCAAAGTTGTATCGATAGAACAATTACTAAAAGCACTAAATGTAAGCATAAACGTGTTAATTACACATAATTCTACCTGATCTAGCATTAGTACAAAGATTATAATAATCAGTCAACAAAACTAAAATTGTGTTTTAAATTATTTTTGTACGACTATAATGAAGCTTATTGGCAAGTAACATTTAACAGAATGTATCACTTGTTTAGAAAAAAAACCCATTTGGTCATGTCATGAAGATTTCCGATACACCATTAAAAACAGGATTTGCCGTTTATTAGATAGTGTGTGTTGTATTGTCGTCATTCTTTGTGTTTGTCAAATAACTGCTAGGTAAGGTTGGGCAACGCTTAGCTAAGCTACGCACGGGACTTAACTACACAAGGTGATAGAACAATCACTTTTTTCAGACGGTGTAATTCCAAATATGACATGTAGTTGTGACATCAAATTCAATCTGATTATTTCTATTGGAGGTCTTCCCTACTCTTTTGATAAAATTACAGCTGGACAAGGGATTTAACAGCACAGTTTAACTCTTAGGGCTTCATATGCTCAACAGCAGAACGCAGTCACAAATCTTGCTAAAATCAGTTTGACAATATAAAGTAAAATAACAATGAAATATTTAAAGAAGTTTTGCTTTTTGTCGGGCTGTCTAACTGTGACTTTCTCAGCCAGTGGTTAAAGT